>LKNJ01005583.1:0-22929 GCA_002120245.1 Maccullochella peelii
TCTCATAGTTGAAGTGTACCTATGATGAAAATTGGAGACCTCCCTCATGTTTTTAAGTGGGAGAACTTGCACAATTGGTGGCTGACTAAATACTTTTTTGCCCCACTGTATGTCCTTTCACAATAAGTCAGTTCTTTATGCAGTTTATTGTAGCCTAAGAGCACTGATGATGATTTTCTATCGTCCCTGTACAGGCTGGAATGGCTCAAATAAAACTATCAGGAACCTGAGTCCTGACATGGTATTTAACACAGAACATTACGTAACATCTCAGCCACAGGTGTCAAACTGTGTACTAGTGAGTTTCTGAAAGTCCACAGCTTTCTGTTCCAGCCAGACACATTACACTGCAAGTAATTGTTCTAATATATTCCTCCTCTCTGGCTGAAGCACTAATCAGTGGCTGCGGTTACAGGGTACTAAATAAAATGATCGAAAACATGCTGTTTAACCTGTGGTTGCACCAATATTGATTCACTGAAGTGGTTTTGCAGTGAGGAAACAGTTTGAGCAGATACTCCTGCAATTAAACAGAAGAAGGCCTGCGTTTAATGGTCTATAAAAGAGCACAGAGTTAATGTTGCCTTACAGATGGCCCAGTTAAGCAGGCATTTTTTCTTGTGTTGATGATTTTACTCTGGCTCATGTAAATCCTGCTTAGGTATGTATTCCAGTGCTTCCACACCATGTTGACACCGTACACTGTGACACTGTACACAGTATTTAATAATGTGTTTTCATGTCTCTGTGTGTGTAACTTGACTGTTAGTATGACAATATTTGTGATCTCTGAAAACTAACCTATAGCAAATTCTGTTCACTTACCGTCGACTCATTTCCTTCATGCTTGTTATAATCAAAGACTGCCTATAATTAAGGGCTTTTTCAGCTAAGCATGAACTGATGTGTGACTGTAAGGGCAGCTGTAGATACACTATAGATAAAGGAACCTTAAAGGAACATTACAACCTTTCTAACTTAATTATTGTTATTCTAAGCATTTTAAATCGCCAATTCTCCATTACTGCATATATCTTCTGATCACTGAGCTGTTGCCCTGCAGACGTAGAGTAGAACATGTTTACTGTGCTATGGATAATTTATGTGGTGTAATTATAAATCAGCATTATCAAAATGATATCATTATAACAATTATGTGTGACTAGTATAGCATTTAAGGTCTAACAACTCTTGAGCTATGGCACCAGATTGTCATAAAATGCATAAAAATGGCATGACTACAAAGGCAACTACAAACTGACTTCAGATAAAGGAACATTATAAACTCTTGACCTCAGTCCTTCCACTTTAAACACACATAAGTTGTTTTGTATCGGTCAGTGAATGAACCTATTGACCTGAGTCTGCTGTGTCTGCTCATGCTGAAAGAAAAAAATCCAGACAGCAGAGTATATAATCTACGTTTCACTTCACTATGTTTATTTAACTGCTATAGTTACTTTGATTTTACATACAAAACATATGATCAGCTTATTAAATGTAATGCATCAAAGGTGTTTTTAGTTAGGCTGCTGATTAGACTCACTCAGGCTGGAGTTGTGCAAAGCTAAGTAACTAAACAAGAATCATAAAGTTGTAAATTGCCCTGCAACAAAACTAACAGGAGAGCCCCTGAAGTCACGATAAAAACATTTTATATATATTTTTGCACAAGATAATACCTTGTGTGTACAAATTATTATTTTTTTATGCATAAGATAAAAAATTATTATCTTTCGGGACCTTGAAGGCGCTATAATTTAACACTGTGAAAGGACTTTTAATTGTAGCAACTGAGTATTTCCACAGTCGTATTGTTACTTTTACTAAAGTAAAGGATTCGTGTCCTTCTTCCACCACTGAATTTAAATCAGTCAAAGAGTTGTTTGTGAACATGTATAATGCTCAACACTGGTTCTGGGGACTGGACTATACCCAGTAACAAAAAATGTAAGCTGGTTTGTTATCTTCGCACAGTTTATTCTGAATTGAGACTTACATCTACAGCTACATCGTTTAACAAAGGAGGCTCCGCCCAACTCGTTGTCTATGTAAGACTTTAATTTTATGTCTGTTGCCACTTTAATATTTACACCACACATGTAGTTTACAATAACAGCTACTCCCGTGACTCTTTATATGAAATGTGCAGAGGTTCAGTAACTGCTTGACTGAACATTAGAACTGGGAGGAGATGTGACTTACAGTAAAGACCCCATTAAATTGTGTTTTTGCTCTCGCCATGTGATGTACTTCCTGTTGAAACTAGAGATGGAAATCCCAAATCACTTTGCTGGTTTGAATCATTTCATCAAGTTAAGTTCAAATATTTGTAGTCACTAACTATGTGGTTTGTTCACTTTTTTCTAAGCAGTCGTATCACCTTTCAAATTGACTTCAGTACGTACATCAGTTCACTTTTAACTGACTGTAAAGATGGTAACGACTTGTTCGTACTCGTACTGAACACCTCTACTTGAAACGGGATGTTGAGTTCGGACACAACGCTGAGTGGGTTATGTTAACTTGATAGCAGGGGAGTGGTAGTTTTAGTTATGTCACTACTCGGAGAGTCTACCATCAGGAAGTTACCATTCAAATTCAACTTTCTGATGGTAAACTTGGAAATTCCCGAATTCACGTGTTGATGAGGACCACTCGAATATACTGTGTTGTCATCTTTACAGATGCACTATTTCCCAGGAAGTTAAACTTTTCCTTGAAATCCCCCATTTCATGATGACACTGCTGCCTCAGACTTAATGCACATTAATAGCAATCCGTCAGTCTACAACTCAGAAATAGAGACATTACTGTAATGGCTTTAGTGGAACCATATTGTGAAAAAAAATGACAAGAAGATTCTGACGAATCTGTCACTCAAGCACTCAAGTGCTTTGATGTTTACATGGACGATACACTGTCAAATGAGCCAAATTAGTTTGGTTTATGCAGACAGGCTGAAGGATTATGGGAGTTAAGCAACCCCAATCTCCCCAATCCATCTAGAGCAGACTGTTTAATGACATGCTTTTATATATATATATATATATATATATATATATATATGTGTGTGTGTGTTTTGAAGGCTGCCTATATGTGCTCAGAATATCAAACTTTTTAGGCAGAAGATGTACAAGACCCCGGTGTGATAAGTTAGTTCAAATGCTAAGCAGTGAAACTGTTGCTCTAATGCTGTGGATGAGAAATGAAAGGTTTCTTTACAACATAATAGGACGTGATCCTCATGACGTCAAACTGCATGTATCACCATATATGTATGTATTTATATATATTCTGTATGTCTATCTAATGATGCACACCTTTATGCAATTATTTTAACACTGTTTCATGTAGTCCTAGTGTATACATGATGAGCAGCATGGATATAGGCCCAGATTTATGCACTGAGAGCTGGTAAAGTCATACCCACATTATCCCCAGGGAGGATAATATACAGGATAATATATATAATTAGTTCTGAACTCATTGACACGAATTTGAAAGAGCCAGAATTAGAAGATAAAGCACTCAGACTGTATCCAAATTTTGTTTTGTTATGTTTTTTTTTTACCTTTTTATACCTGTAATCTGGGAAGCTGTCAGTGGCCACCAGGTTACACCAGGTTGCATCATACTTTGTAATCTCTACTGGTTGGGAATATTTCACTGAGATCCTATCAGTCTTAGCTGTGTTTGATGAAGAATACAGAGTTTATATTACAGTCCCAGTCAGAGTCAACAGATTGGCACTGCATCATTAACTCTGTCAAAATATATTGTCTCTGTGAGGAAGTCATGTGTGACTATCCCATGTGTACACCAACCACAGCTTACAGACATCTAATATTTACACTCTTTCTAAGGCTGCACTGAAGACAAAAGGGATCATGATTCTAAGTTGGCACTGCTCTGAAATGTCTCTGAAGAGGAAATGGAGATGACAGCAGGAGGATCTGCAATACATAGTAGTTAATAAATGTCAGCAGTGACACTATGGTTAATTAGCAATAATACACTCAAGGTCAAGCTGTACTATGTGATATTGACACTGTACTATAGATCAGCACAAATGTTGCTTAGCACTCATTCTCCTGTATTACTCAATGGTTCCAAAAATATGATGGCAACTTTATTTACTTCCGTACACCGTAGGTGTGTCCCAAATCCATACTACATACTAATTCCACACAGTATAATACTACATACTAATTGTCATATATTTATATACATGTATACTGTTTAAGCAGTTAGTATACAAAGAAATATACATACGTAACCGCTTTATACTAACAGGAAGTTAAACAATGTGTGCAATGCCAGACTTTATAATGTCACTGCCAGCTAAACTTCACAAACACGAAAAGAAAAATGTCTTTCTTAAGATTTAATACTTTTTTTTGTTTTCCAAAATCTTTCTGGAGCTGTTTAACCACCACCAACAATATATTTTATTTTTTCCATCCTTGAGCTGCCCTCTCCATTTCCTTTGTACACTGCATTGTGAGAGATTAGCATCCATCAACAGCACACTTGAAAATCTAGTATGCATAATGTCTGGTTTGAGTATACTTAATTTTGTCATATACTAAAAACCTGCTTAGAATTAGTCTGTAGTGTGGATGTGGGACACACCGAGTGACCATCAGCATAAGAGAGCTGGTTTGGCTGAGGTGGAACTGCATCAAGCATCAAGCATCTGCTGCTGAGAACTCTGCATGAACAATGTGATGCTTTGATGAGTTCAAGCAAGAAAGAAAATTTCTATTGGAGTGGCCATCAAGTCAAAGTGCTTATGGATTATATATTGTAAATCTGGCTGTATTTTTCTTCCAAAGGGGGCACCCAGATTTGAACTGGGGACCTCTTGATCTGCAGTCAAATGCTCTACCACTGAGCTATACCCCCTTGCACATAACAAGCAGTGACAGTAACAACGAGTTGTTCCACTTTGTGTCAGCAAAAAATGAAGGTAATAAATCATCTCTACCCCTGTGCGGGCTGAGTCTGCAAAGACGACCTTGACCGTGCCATAAACAAACACACATACAGATAAAAAAGTGACTTACATAGCGATTTAGTGTGTATTAATCGCAAGTTAGAGTTTGAACACATGGGGTACCCAGAACTGAAATGGAGACTTTTTATTCAGCTGTCAAACACTGTGATTAATATGTGAATAACCGCCATCATTCCTCCTGCCAGCATAGCTTTGCGTGTGTGCTCATAAGGCCAACACAACATTGTTTACCCACAGGTTATTGCCACTGACATTGCCTTTTTTTCTGTGAGGGTTTTGGATAATCATTATCATCACCGTTGACAGCGGCATCAAAATCATCATCACATCTTGTGCAGTTGTCTATAAAAATCTGTGTGACTGAAGAAAGTGCTCCATAAAACTACTCACATCAAAAGGACATCAAATTATTCAGGGTTATTACCAAGATGACACGTCCAAAAAATACATTTCAGTAGTTATCAACTTCACATTTATGAAATAAAAGGCCAAATTGTGATAGCTGTGCATTAAAGAAAAACATATTTAACTGAAGCTGTGGACTTTGAGTGACATGATATGAATTTAAAGATGATTTGTACCCTCTGGTTTCTCAGCACATGATCTGTGAAATTTGGTGATAGCGATTGGTCCGCTCAGAAGACATAGATAAGAAAAGAGGCTGATGGCGTGCTGCCCTAATTTGAGCAACCACTGCTGGTGAGTGGATTTGGACAATATCAAAGGAGCATCTTTTATTGTTTGTAGCGTTGGATGATTATGACTCTATGAGAGGGCATTAGGGAGGGAGCGGAGTGAGAAGGGCATGCAGAGGCTGAAAGTGATGGGGAGGATAAGTGTCCATATTTCTGCAAGCAGAAACTACAGCACGTGTGGTTGACATAAAACGTTTAGCACCAGAATGACCAGGGTCAGCTGATATTTGGATATTTCACAGTGTCCTCTCGTGACTTTTCAAACAACTCTCTTGATAAACTAGTGCTGTTGGCAGCTCATTGCCCTTCTCTTATAGGCCCAAATCCACTGGCATTCATAACATGCAGCATGTTGGGCATCAATTATTTGTTATACTTAGACACATTGGACTTGTTATGAAACTCACTGCCAGTGATCCAAATGATACTGTAAGTAAAGCCCTGGATATTTGAGGCAAAATACTGAAAATTTAGTTTTAATAAATCCAATATCAATATATTGTCCAATTACATTTTTACATGAACACACAACTTATCCTGATCCTGTAGTAGTTTTTAGTTAGGAATTGTGACCAAGATGTGTACTGAGTGGGGATCTATAATTGAACAAAACCAAGAGTCTACCACCAGGCTAGGCTGCATGCTAACATCAGTATGCTAACATGCTCACAATGATAATGCTGATGAGTTTAGAGTGTTAGCATGTCAATATTTGCTAATCAGCACTAAACACAAAGGATAGCTGAGGATGAAGTCAGTCTATTTAGTCATGAACCAAAGTATTGAACAAATTCAAATTCTGACCAGATGATGGCGCTACATGCAAAGTAAGAAGATCACCACAGTTGTTACTGAGGGGGGCATGAATGGGTTTCCCAGCTTTTATGACAATCCATCCAATAGTTGATATTTTACTCAAAACCTCAAATGTGAATCTCATGGTGCCACCAGAGGCAGTCAAGTCATGTCAATTTTATGTGGCCTAATATCACAAATCACAAATTTGCCTCAAGGGGCGTTACAATCTGTACATCGTACGACACCCTCTATCCTTAGACCCTCGAGGAAAAGCTAGAGGATCACCAAAGTCATTAGGATACATTGTCTGTACAAAATTTCATGACTATCCATTCATAGATGGATCAGTAGATAAGTGCTCTCTGGTGAGCAAACTATGCAACAGCATCATTGTTTCTAAACTATTGCAAATATAGTATCTTTGTCATTTCTGCATTTTTTTTGTTACTCATTGGTTGACATATACTGTATACCAAAACCGATATGTCTCCAATAAGCTAATATCAACCAATATTTCCAGCTCTTACTGCAAGTGTTCCAAAATTAAAACCACATTTCCTATAAACCCCATTGCTTTGTGTTGTCGTGCTGGAAGAACAACTCCTTCAGTTTTATGGAGACTGAAAATGGTCTCAGTGATGCTCTTACCAGTAGCTTGTTTCCACTAAAATGTTGTTCCACAAATACATCTGATCTCGGTTACTTCAATTCAACATGCATCGTTGTTTATCTTTTTACTGTGTTGAGAAAATACTCCAACAAGCTTAAAGTTTTGAAAAGGGCTACATGTAGCACCTTTAAATCCGTTATCTAAGATGCACTTCAACCGTGTTATGAAAGCACAAAGGCCAGATTTCTAATTGCTACCCTTCCCCTTTCCTGAAAGCCCCGTCCTGTCGTGCTCCTCTTTGGTGGCCAGAGGTCTCACAAAGTCAATGAGTTGAGTATCTTTTACCTAAAAAAACACTTCTCCTCCCACCCTATCACTGTTTGTCAGTCCCAGACTTCCCCTCCCTTCTGCCCTCCAAGGGGTATTAAAACCCCACCACCTCCTCCTCATCACCGCACATACAAACACACACCCGTCCCCACCCCCAACCATGACCCACTTTGGAGGGGATAAGGGGGTAAGTGAGGACCATTGTGAGTACCACAGGGAGAAAGGCAAGATGCTCTGCCTCCCTCATTCCTCTCCCTTTCAGGGAGAGCTCACACTTGGTTAAACAGACACACTGGGGCTCTTCACGAGAGAGCGGCCACGGATACGCGTGTTTTGTTTTGAGTTTTTTGTTGTCGGGATGCCGTTGTTGACTTCAGGTCAGGGCTGTTTGATGTCAGTTAAGGGGTATGTAAAGGAGGCTAAGTGAGACGAGGAGACAGAGATGAGGGGCCTCAGGTTGAGAGACAAAGGACACAGTACCTGGCATCTAGGAGAGAAGGAGTAGAGTGAGTATGCTGCTTCATCACTTTACTTTGCTGCTTGTTTTTTGGGTTGTTTTTTTAGTATTTATTCATCTGTAACTGACTTTAAGTGATGACAAAGGAACTAATCTTTAATTTGTAACTGATCAGGTCTATCAGGAAGCCAAACCCCAGACCTCTTGACCAAAGGGCAAATATTTACAAGGTCTGGCGACAGCGCAATGTCCTCCTGAACTTGTTCATACTCTTTTGAAGAACTTACAGTAATATTGCTAACACTAAAAAGATCATTTAAATGTATTCTTTCTCAGCATGAAGCTGAATAAAAGGCACAGATGCATACAGAGAGGCTGCTCCTCCCACAGAGATTCATCCTGTAACATATGGAACTGGTTTACCGTTGCGTTTCTTCCCTTCGGACACTGTTAATGAGGGAATTTTTAGTTTCCTACGAATACAGAGAGAGAAATGCTCCTTCAGAACCCACCTCCCTCCTGCAAAATGAAGAAGAATAGCTCATTCATCCATCTCAGCAAAGACTTCCTCGTCTCGAGATTCTCTCACAGGCCGAGGTTCACGTTTGACCATGCAACAAAATGTTCAGCAGTTTCTATTTTTATCCCTCCACTAGTGAGGTTTAATGATTTGAATTCCTTTATGTCTTCCACTACATGTTTTATGAGCCAGAGGCCCAATTTGGGGTGTACTGTCTACTCAACCCGTTGGAATTTATAGTTTATTTGTGTTTCTTGGAAGCGTGCATTGATCACTAAGCAAGTAAGTTTCATGTCTGTGTTTGTGTGTGTGTGTGTGTTTGTGTGTGTGTGTGTGTGTGTGTGTAAATACATGCACCATACAATCTGGTAGCAATTAGTCTATGAAGTGGATGTGATTAACGCAGCTCTGATAACCTTCTGTGTGGGTGAACTTAATGCAAAGTCACTCTTGGCATGCATTTTTTAATCACTTCAAGGACTGTTTTGAACAAAGCTGATGCTCAGAAAAAAACCAGAACCAGAAAGTGTTGATAAGAAATCCATTTTTAGCTAGGCTGGATTCTTTTGGTGATTTGAATATCTCTGAGTGCCTAACAAAGGAGCTTATCCAGCGCCTTCAGAGTAGGAGAAGGGGAACCACAATATAAGAAACCCCCTGTGCTTTTTAAGCCAAGCATTTGATGGCGGTCTGCCTTCCACACAGCGCTGTTATAGCGTTTATCACTACTCATATCGTGAAATCACAGGCAGAGGCTGGTGACCTTTTTATGACATAAATGTGTTGGTTTTTAATGGGGTCTCTTAGCATCAAAATAACCACCATTTAACCCACATATGACGATCTAGGGGGTTATCATGGACAGATGTCTGGCCAGCAACTGTGTGAGCAGATTAGTTTGGTCTGTGCAGTGTGTGTGGGACAAGGTGGAGGATCAGGAAGGGCATCAGTAAAGCCTAAAGATGCCGCTGGCAGAACAGAGGGAGAGGGCACTGTGGCAATGACCCTCAAATAAGGACAGTCAGAGGAACATCGGTCCTAACAGAACACGCTCAGAGGCCCCAGTCAGTTGTCTCATGGCTCTCCGATACTTTCATTGTGATTTTTTGTGTGTGTGTTAAAAGAAAGCATTTGTGTTTCTGGCATCTGGCTCCAATTAACTTTAATGAGATAATATTAGATAAAAGAAGTCATTGTGCCAGAACTTTCATCTCATCCCAATTAATTATTAGCCACACTGTCCATTTTTCAGAATAAAGGTGTGTCTTTTTTTATGTGATTAAGCTTTTTCTGCAGCACTTTATTGTTGGCAGTGAGAGTTCAAACTCTGCCGCCGCCAGTTTCGGACTGGCTTTGGTTTGGATCTTCACCGATTACATTTTTATTGAGGATTTCTGTTGTACTGCTTTTTCTTTTTTAACATAAAATGTAAAAATATGGTTTCCTCACACAGGGAGAAAGATGCAGCCTAATTAGCCGTTTTCTCCTTTTCTCGCCACCTCCCCTTTCCGACTTTGCCTCGCTGTTGGCCACAAAATTCTACTTTACAACAAAGACTGTTAGTGAATATAACTCACTTTTATCGTAAGGCATTCTCTTGATGATGCCATTTTAACCTTGTATATTATTTTATCCTGTTTAACATATGTGAATCTTGTATTATTTTACTACACTATTGTTTTGCATAATTTTATTGTTGTCTTTTACTGTATTATTTTACTGAATTGACTATACTGTTTTATTCTGCTTATTTATTTATTTATTTATTTATTTATTTTGTAAAGCACTTTGTAACTTTGCTTTCGAAAGGTGCTATATAAATAAAATTATTATTATTATTATTTTTATTATATTATGTTCAGTTTCAGCAATAAATTATATAAACCATTTTCTCTGTGAATAGAGAAGGTTTGAGTTAACAGGTTGTTTTTTTGGTGGATAAAAAACCCTCTAAACTCTATCTGGGTTTATTTACTCTAGATCTGCAAAATATGCTAAATACACCTTTATGTTTTTTTTCTGGAATTAAATCTGACATCTTGCCACTGTTCCAGAAAAAAAACAATTTTACATGAGATATTGGCATCTCTCACACATTTTGCACATTTGACAAAAATGACAGCTTATATTCATACTGGCAATACCATTGAAAAGTGACCAAAAAAGTAAATGAACTTAATATTGCAATATGTGGCCATTAGGCAGTACTGCATAAGAGACTGGTAAAAAGACACAAAGTATGGCAAAACAAATCATAGCTTTCTATTTTCATCAACCAGACACTATTATTCTTGTTTCCATTTTAAAAAATAAAATGGAAAAAGCTAAAAAATCACCTGAAATTGTTCCAAAAATAAACATGGGCACATTAGCCACACAGAGTTTAAAATATTTCATTTTTAAATTTCATGAATCTATGAACGCTGCTGCACTCACTATGGATAGTGCTTCTGTAATTGCCTGATTTTTATTACTGAATGCTAAGTGGCTTAATATAACATTCTCTGGTCATGTAAGGGGATGCATTGTGCCATTGTGATGATGGAGGCGATCTTTTTCAAGTGAGAGACTGCAGGGAAAGCCAAAATCATAAAAAGTTGTAGACAAACCCCATAAAGCAGCACTGCACAGAAGCAGAGATACTATCATAAATCACATAAAGTCAAAATGAGGAGATCGGCAGGGTCAGGGCTAAATCAATCTTGGCTGAAGAAAACGCTGACAGTTTCTCTTACTGGGTCTGCCTTTGAGATAATTTACAATCACTTTATAAACACTAAGAGTAATCTAATTGATAATTAGCTTGATGATGAAGCAGACTGAGGAAATGTTTAGCCCAAGCCAACTGACATTCATACCCTGCAGTGGAAAAAGTACATCTGTGCTATGAGCTGACTGATGGATTGCGTCTGCAGCATCTGTACGGATGTTTGTCTACGAATGAGTACTGCGTGAGGTTAGCAGAGAAGCAGAGACAAAATAATACTAAAAATAACTAGGAAATGATCCAATAACTCAGTACTCTCTGCGCCTGCTTAACATACAGCGACCACACAATACATTCATTTATATTATGTACAATAATAGTTTTAAGTAGCAGTTTAAAACGTTCCATTTGTCTATAAATGTACGTTAGTAATGCTTCGCTTGATTTAAGTTCATCCAGAGGCTGATAAATCCCTTACATACACACATTAGAGCCTTTTACATTTTATGTTCATTATACAAACTGCCCTTGGCCTGTTTTTATTATTATGAATGTGGCTTTGTGTGTGTGTGTGTGTGTGTGTGTGTGTGTGTCTGTGTTTATACATGGATCTGCATATATCAAAGCCAAGCAGGAATATGTATTATGTAGACAGAGTACACAGAATATACACAGTTTTAATACTTGCATTACATTTATTTATATGTTTGAATTGTTATCGTTTTTTTATCATTTTTATTTTTAACTCTTATTCTAATTATTATTCTTTGTTGCACATGAGCCTTTTATACATAGCCTCTAGAGTAGCCTATGCCACGCTCCATTTCATTTTACATTTTGAATGAGCATGTGACAAATAAAACCTTTAAATCTTGCTTAACCAAGTACATCTGCATCAAGAAACATGAATGAAACACAAAATTTTAAAAAAGTACTTCAAAATTAAGTATCAAAATGTTGCTTTGAAGTTAATCTCTTTGTTAGTTAGTTGTTTTGTATGTCCGTGTCATGCCAAACATTTGGCCAATCCCACGTGGGCAAGACATCACTAAACATTAAAAATATAACTAGACAAACTTCTGGTTACACAAAACCAAAAGAAGAAAATTGGTCATAACTTAATATATACATCTACATGGGTTTATTTGCAAAATCGCATAAGAAAGAAAAGAAGTGCTACAACCCTAAAGTTTATCCTGATATCTTCATCTCAAAGGCTTTCTCCAAGTAACTGGCTAACTTACATGTAATGTTTCGCATTTAAAAACACCACTTGTGCCTGAAAGAGCCCCAAGTTAATATAAGTCAAAGGGAGGTCACTGATGGTGTTGCTGAAATGTGATATACAGAAACCATGACTGCTGCCTGCCTGGCACACCTGTTATGTACCTTCACCTGTTGCTGCACAGAACTCCCCTCGATGATGCATGCAGTTACAGCACATCTTCCTGTTACACAATTACAATGCTCGTCCACCTGCCGTGGCCCCCCGCACAGGTCGAGGTTTGTCCCGCGGTGGGCTCATTCCCCTGGTGTCCCTCCCGAGCCCGGGGCCCTCCAGCTGTAGTGCTGTATCCACATGATGAGTCACTACTGTGAATAAGGACCACCTCAGCTAACCCCAGTGCAGTGTTCCTCATTGTTATGGTGTGTTTGGGACATTGTGGCTCTACTCCGCATGCTTTTTGAGGCTGTTGCACGTGTGAGTGTGCGTGTGTGTCTGCCTGTCTGTGAGTCTATGTACTATATCTGGATGTGAGTGTCTGTGGATCCCGAGGGATGAAAGCCTGTGACTGAGGGGATACCTCCAGTGATGCTAACTGTAATTGTAACTGTCTATTTGAACTGGCATGTGAGGTTGTGATGTGGAGAGTTCACCCCCTTAGGAGTTGATCTTGTTGACCTTTGACCTTGTACTGTTCTGGTAGGGCTATGAGCTATGGCGTGGGCTCAGATGTACCATAGAGACTGATAGTTTGATGACCCATGATGATTACACAGCCATGACCTTCTGGGCTGGTGGCTATAGAGCCATTGATCCTGAAAGTTATTCCCTTTCAACGCTCATTAGTAGTCTTCTTTTATATAAAATCACTGTAGGATTTTTATACGCGTTTGTTTTCTTTTCTGACTTTAGAACCAAAGTCTGGTGTGCTTTTTGATGTTTTCACATGTGACATGATTTCCACCAATTTGCTGTTCATCGTTTATATCTGAGTAACAGACAGAAAGCCTGCCTGCTGTGTCTGCGCGGTGCTCTTCGGGAGGCTGACTCACCCCAGTAACTTAATGCACAGAGTCAGCTTCTTACCCCTAACTGCCCCACTAGCTCCCGCAGACATAAATTGGATGAGAAAGCAAAATGCCAGGTTATATGTGGCTGAGGTAGCAGAGGTAGCGCAGGAGTATTCAGCCCAGGCAGCCATGTGCCTGAGCTGGAGCGTCTCTCCTGGTCAGGAGGTAGTGTGACAGTTCCTGGTGCACTAGGAACTCTACAAAGAAAAATACAAGGCTTCATCAAAGGACACACTGAAGTTCAGCTGTCTCTAGTTACAAAAGTGCATCAAATAGAGTCCCTGTTACATCACACCCAAATACAACTCTTGAAAACTATTTGGCAGGTTTTACTGAAGCAACATTTTGAAATTAAAAACACCTCTGATCTCTGATTACACATTTTTGTTGTGCAGCAAAACACTGCACAAAACCACCTCTAAATTCTAATGGAGATCCCAAAGTTTCCAAAAATAAACTACCAAATATGTCTGATTGGATTTTGAAGAGATGTGTATAAAATCATGCACAAGACATCTAAAATATTACCATTTAAGCCATGAAAACCTGAGTCTGAATATTTCACTCAGTGTAAACATCAAGAGCTATATACATATACATATAGACAGAACATAAAGAAAACTATATGATAAGGGGCGAAGAAAAGAAATTTGATATTGAAATTGTAATTTGAATACAGCTAGAGTAGAGAGCATGCGCATCCAAAAAACTTTAAACCTCTGACTGAAGGCAAAAATCTGACAGAAGATTCACAAACTTATAGCAGCCAATAAATGTAAAAGAGAAATGTTTCATATGAGGGCAATGTAACAGAGCAGGCAATATACATGCAAACACACTTATTACTCAAGTGGTTGTGATTTGCAACATTCAAAATGAATCTGCTCCCAGATTAAACGAATCAGAATGGTGCTGGAAAGCAACATTTGATATAACCGTAGGGGACAAAAAAAGTGAGCCTCTATAAAAGGACCACATTCCACAAAATACTGTATGATTAACATATTGAATCCACTACATCACAAATATTCAATAAAGCGTATAAGTCCCATAAATTACCTCCAAAGTTATTATAATAGAAAGTACAACACTGAAAAGACAAATACAGTAGATAGGAAAAAACAGAAGATACAGTAATTATGATACATTTATTGCCCTAAACTTTATATTAAATCAAAGTTTAACCTTTGCAGCCGGCTGTTTGTCTGTGAGTGAATCTGGATATTATTATCTAAAGGACAACTGTGCAGCACAGTAAGAGTTATGTAAAGACATGCAATGATGTAATACGGGAAAAGTCAGACAGAGCTTGAGCATGGAAGGACACTGCTATGACTCTGTGTGCTTGTGGAAACCTCTTGCTCCGCTCCGGCCATTTGCTGCTTACTCATACATGTCGGTCACACACGCTCACAGTTAGCACTCTCACATGGACTTCACTGCTGTACTGGAGTTATATACCGTACTGGAGTCTGTATGTACACGCAAAGGATTCCTGAAATCTACCTCCTGTGTCCCAGGCATATCCTTATATGGTCAGAGTGATCAATACAACACATGTTTCATCGCAAGCCTTCTTCAAAACACTCCCGCCCTCACTGCTCCCACTGGAGACACAAAGCAGAGGGCTGCTCCAGCTAAATTTTCCCTCTCGCTGCATCTCCAGCTCTCTCTGACTAAGCTCTCAACCTGCTTGGTAGGGATATCGTCCCTGGAAGCCCTTTAAACCACAAACTAAGCTAGTATTCATGGCTGGATTTTCCTCTCAGTCTAGCTGACAATAAACCATGCGCTATTGCGGCTTCATAAGGGGGAAAGTTCTGTGGAGGTGTCATACTCATCCCCCAAAGCCGCCCTGAGGGACATTAGTGTTTGGGTTCAGCTCCACTGCCTGAGCTAATGTGGGTCTGCTGTCTGACTCCCCGCTCCAACGGTTTGTGCCTGGCCACCTGCTGATTCTGCTGGTGTGGGTAGACTGCCTGGAGCCCAGACCTAACCTACATAGGCAACATGCCCCTCTTCCTAAACACACACACATGCACATAAGCACAGCACAATGCCATTTACCTCTCAACCAGAACAAACCAGTCAAGTTAATACAATCCTGAAAACTGCACCTCACACAGAAGAAGGCTCACTAAGAGGATTTATTTCTTCAAAAAGAGATAGGCTGTTAAATAAAGTGTGTGTGTATTTGATGATAGCAAATTCCCTATTTGGATTATTTCGCCTCCTTCTCAGTGCTGCTTGATGGTATTTTTTAATACCGATATCCTCTTTCCACCCTGTTTGGTCTTCTAATTCCCTAAAAAGCCCGAACTTGACAGCAACCTCACTGTGGCACTGAGCTCCAAATTCACTGTGTGTGTATTTTTGCTGCAAGAGAGAGCAACAGATCAAATTAAGGATATATTGATTGCCTGAGCTCAGAGAGGAACACTTATTTTAATTAAGGCAATTATTATGTCACCCCCTCTTACATTTTGCCACTGAATTTGCAGAATACGATATCCACATTGATAAAAGTTTTACTAGAAATATCTGCACAAATCGTACTATTTGCTTTGATCACATTTTGAAACTTGCATCTATTGTAAACTCATACTGTCTTTCTTTTTCTCCCTCTTGTCTTCCCTCCTCCTTTACTTCCTCCAGAGTCTGTGAGCAGGTGAGAGAGGGACACTGTCTGCCCCGCTGTCCAGCGACACCATGAGCTGGAGCTTCCTCACGCGGCTGCTGGAGGAGATCCACAACCACTCCACCTTCGTGGGGAAGCTGTGGCTCACCGTGCTCATCGTCTTCCGCATCGTTCTCACTGCCGTTGGGGGAGAGTCCATCTACTACGACGAACAGAGCAAGTTTGTGTGCAACTCGGGCCAGCCGGGCTGTGAGAATGTCTGCTACGACGCCTTCGCCCCTCTATCTCACGTCCGCTTCTGGGTCTTCCAGATTATCTTGGTGGCGATGCCTTCCCTCATGTACATGGGCTATGCTGTCAACAAGATCGCACGATTAGATGAAGCCAAGGGAGGAGGTGGTTCTGCTGCAGTTAGAACAGGAGGAGGGGGCTACACGCACAGGAAGCCCAGGAAAATCTGCTTTGGAGTACGGCAGCAACGGGGCATCGAGGAGACCGAGGAGGACCAGGAGGATGATCCCATGATCTATGAGGTGCCAGAGATCGAGCCCCCAAAAAGGCCGCGGGATCCACTGCAACCCACACCCAGACCCAAAGTCCGGCATGATGGGCGCAAGCGTATCCAAGATGAGGGGCTGATGCGAGTCTACGTTTTGCAGCTGGTGACTCGTACAGTGCTAGAAGCAGGCTTCCTTGCAGGCCAGTATTTGCTATATGGGTTCCGTGTGACGCCCATATTTGTGTGCTCGGGGAACCCTTGTCCCCACAGTGTTGACTGCTTTGTGTCGCGGCCTACAGAGAAGACCATCTTCCTGCGTATCATGTATGGTGTTACTGTCCTTTGCCTCACACTCAACGTTTGGGAAATGCTCCATTTGGGGATTGGTTCCATCTGTGACATTCTTCGCCGTCGGCGCTGCCCACCTCAGGAGGATGAGTACCAGTTGGGTTTGCTGGGCACCAACGGGGGTGTGGAGAGCTCTGTAGTGGGGACAGGGCCTGAGGCAGGTTCTGAAGGAGGGGTAGGTGGAGATGGGCCTGCTGATTATGTGGGCTACCCCTTTTCGTGGAACACCCCATCAGCTCCACCTGGCTACAACATTGTGGTAAAGCCAGAGCAGATGCCCTACACGGACCTTAGCAACGCTAAGATGGCATGCAAGCAGAACCGGGCCAACATTGCCCAAGAGGAGCAGCAGCAATTTGGTAGCAATGAGGATAACTTTCCCACTGGAGGGGAGGCTCGCGTGGCTTTGAACAAAGACATGATCCAGCAAGCTCATGAGCAGCTGGAAGCGGCCATCCAGGCCTACAGTCAGCAGCACCGGGCAGAGGAGCAGCTTGGGGACAACCAGGATGACAAGCCCCAAAGTAACATCATCCAGGCCCAACCTCAGCCACAGCCTCAGCCTCAGCCTCAGAAAGAGCGCAAGCACAGATTCAAGCATGGGAAAGGAGGCAGCAGTGGAGGAGGCAGCAGCAGCAACAGCAGCAGCAGCAAATCAGGAGAGGGAAAGCCCTCTGTATGGATTTAACCCCAGAAACAGTGACATGTATTGAAACCATGTATATATTAGAGATTGGATGACGAGTTGTTGCAGTCTTCCTTGGATATTTAAACACCACTGTGCCTTAAAGAATCCTGCAAGCTGGAGAAGATGTGTGTGTGTGTGTGTGTGTGTGTGTGTGCTAAGGTGTGTAAAAAAAGGTGACGTTGCAGATGACAATTTGTTTTGTCTGGGCTATCACTGTCTAACTTGAAACATCACACCAACACAAACTGTATAGGCTACAGTCTGTCGTTTACATGTCTTGTTCTCCTCAAGTCCTGAAGCAAATTACTGACCTCTGTTGTCTTCCCGTTCATCCTTTCTTAGGGATTTGAACTTTGGAAAATTACTGAATGATAATGAGTTCTGTTGCGAATCAGATTGATCCCAGATTTGGCTTAACTAATTTTCTGGCCGCTCCTCTTCAAAGACACCATCTCCATTAATGTCATACCATCACTATGCCCTGGCAAGCTAAAGCTATGACTTCGCGCTGTAATGACGTTATCAAGGAACGTCATAACAAAATAAATGCAATAAAATGAAACATAATTCAGCGGCAGCACCTAAAGCAGTGTTTTTATAACAGAACATCACCTTCCTAAAGGCTGTGTCCTGTCAGTCATGTTCTGCATCTGCTTTCTCTCCAGTGTTAATCACAGTGCTACGTTGCTGTGACTTTCCATTTGACAGTGTGTTTGTATATGTTTCCTGTGGGGGTTTTTTTATAGCTGTGCTACACCAGCTGCTGCTCAGAAACCGTGGAGTACAGCGGGTGGCTTTTTCTCCAGTCTACATCTGAAATTTCCTGAGAAAAAAACGTTCTTTATAACACGGTGCATAAGCAATCCAGTTTTTATACCTTACTCTTCAACTTCTCAGTTTCTCTCTCTTTGGCTCTTCATGGCTATTGAACGAGGCTGCTCGGCACTCCACTGGTGTTCCATCTGCCTTGTAGTTGACTGCCCCCTAGTGGTATCATCTATGAGGCTTCATTTATTAGGGAGTAGATGCCAGTTGCCAATGCTACCTGCATCCAGCTGTAGTGTTCCTTTTCTATTGACAAGCCTTGTGTCAGTTAAGTCTTCCCAGCACTACGCATTCAGTGTTAGATGCACAAGGCTGCAATATCACCATGTTGGAATGGAAAAGGTTTAAAGCCATTACTATAATATAGTGAGACCAAACACTGTCTGTGTGATGCAAATGTCAGTGCCAAGATTTTATGCCAGGCTGCTATGATGCCTGGTTGTTTGTAGCTTTGGAATACTGTGGCCATGCTACTCCAGTTGTGGAAAAATGCCTACATGAGACCAACCCTTTGGTAAAAGTCACTTGTTTGTATGTGTATTGCTTTTTGGAATGGGATTTAAAACAGCAAACTCCAAAATGGAGACAATTTTTATGTTCAAGCCAGTGTTTTATATGAAAACACTAATTTTTTTTTCCAATAAAGTGTTTTGTAAAATAAAGGAAAACAAGGCAAGATATTTTAAAAATTAATTAGTTGTATGGATATTTACAGTTATTGTGTTTTGAATTGCCTTCCAATTGTAAAAAATGTGAAATATGACATAGTATATTTTTATAATATGTCGGCTACAGTGACTTAATGACGTAAAGAAAAAAAGCCAGACGTTTCCCTGTATGTTACAGTGTCAGTATTTAATGTATGTAGCAACCCTCTGGGCTGTGTTTTAATAAAGAGTGTTATTCCTTTTCCAACATTGTTCTGAGATGTGCTGAACAACCGTGTGCTGAGACAAACTGGACGATGGAATCAGTTGGGGAAAGGACATAAAGTGCCAAATTATTCAAACCATTCCAAGCTTTGCCCCACAGCAGCTTTCCAGACAAGCAGAAGCTCTGATTGCTACTCATTTCATGACGGTAAATTGGGAGCGGAAAATCTAGCACATTATGTTCTTGATTTACTAAGTCTCTTCTGAAGTCTTTCCCAGAAAATAGTGAACTAACTGAACAAACCTTCAGCCAAGTGAAGGTGTGAGGATGTTCATTGTGACGTGGCTTCCTTTACATAAACACGGTGTACAATACAAATAGAAAATAGAAAGAGTCTTCCTGATTGGTTTGTTCAGTGTTTGTTCTGGGCATACATGTCTGTTTAATAAGCCAGCCAGCATCTGTTTCTCATAAATCACAAGGTCAGCCGCTCCCTAGAGCAGGTATTTACACTGGATGCACTGATGCCACGTTGATCACAGTCTCTTCCCCTGGATGCCAATCAGCACTCATAAAATTCTTCCCCAGTGAGAAAAGTTACTCAACTAAAGTACTTACTGCTTTTTTGACGCAGTAAACAAACTGAAGTATACTGTAAATGGACAACAGGAATGTGATGATGTGGTGATGTTTTGCAGTTAGAGCCAGCTGGGGCCACTAGAGGGCAACTTCCTGTCAAAAGAAGTAGCATTTCAGAGAGTGAGGAAGGGGCGATTTGAGGAGGTGCCATGGGGGGTACTCACATCTGCTCAGAGTCTGCTTGATTGGCAGCTTTGCCTTACATCTCCAAAACTATTCTAGGTTATGTGGCTCAGACTTGTTTGTTTTTAGGGGGAAGTAAGGAATTCAGGCAGCTATCCACGTCAAAAGAATTAGCCTGCAGCACAGTTATGTATTTGTGTCGTCCTATTCGCTGTTGCCTGAGTGACTGAGAAAGTGTGCTCACTGGACAGAAATGGCTTTTACAGCTAGTGTTATTAGGGTTTATTCTCCTCCGCATATTGTTGCTGTCATGTGAAAACCACGTGTCTCCAAAATGTCACTAGAGCTTTTTAAAGAAACACAAAAAGCAAACACAGGATAAACCCTGGGTAAAAATCCCTGTCTGATTTGGTACTGATAGTCTTACAATCCTAAATAAATGTGTGTTTTGAGTTTTGTGACAATGCATTTACGAAATAATGATAAATAAGGGTGCTGGCCAATCACACACAATTTTTTTCTCAACCCACGATGATCATGTAATCCTTCAGGTTTAGGAGTCTATGATCAAGTTGAAATGTGTCACTTGACAGCAACAATATGCATTTGCGCAATCTCATACCTTCGGGCGGAAACAGAACTGAAAGCATTTTAATTACCCCTTATATCTGGTAGCTGAAGGAACTATAAATTAACCAGAAAGTGTTGGAACAATGCTCGCATGTGTACTATATATTTACACAGATAAAAGTTAAAACCGGTTGTATCAGATGAAGTCTTTTGTGGGTTTATTCATCAGGGATACCACAAATTCCACCCTCAGCATTTGTCTGTCTATGTAAAACAATGTCTGTGTTCAGAAGAACGACTGTAGTGAGGCCATGTTGTTTCCTTACATGTTTCTTATAGTCAACCATGTGGGATGTGACAATAAAACCAGTGGTATTACCAGTACAAACTCTGATTCATATGTGCAATTGTGTGTTTGTGTGTTGTTTTTTTTATTCATTTTGTAAAATGTACATTTCTTTGAGTGCCATTCTGGTATCCCCTGGCAAAGATTTATTTTTCATATCCTTTGACAGATACATTTCATTTGCATGTGAAGAGAACTATTTTCCTACAAAAATAAATCAGAAATGCATATTGAATAATAATCTGCATCTTTTGTTTGGGCTCCGTAGCAGGAAAAAAAAGTGAGGAAATAAAAGGCTTCACACTACTGAAACGTTGAGTATTGTCTGGTTCTTGTTGTCAGTAGGAGATATGGGTTTGATTTTAGCAGGGGGTCTCTGCAGTCCTATCAGGAGAATTACAGTCGCCCGAGCTGATGTTGTGTCACTGGCAGGAACAACACAGGAGACCGAAGAGATGCAACTTCAGCTCATGTCAGACGTGTCATTTTGTGTGTCACTTTGGCAGTTCATAATGTGACAGTTGAACTTCAGCTGGCGATTAGAGAACATCTGAGTCTGTCAGGCTTTAAATTACATTCATGCATTACGAGCTCCATGTTTGTTCCAGTTAGCCACTGATTTTAAGAACTGAATTGTCCTTGATAATACAATCACTTCTTCAGTCAACCTGTTCAGAAATAATTCACTGCTTCTTATAAATTGAAAATTGGAGTATAAAGATGAATATGTGTCCTCACTCTCTTTTTTCCACTGAGTTTCCCACTTTGTGTCTGTCGTCATTAGAGAGTTCACAGCCAAACTGCCTGGAGAATAGACATCGAAAATGGGAATGGAGAGTATGTATTTGTGATTCTCTGAAATAAAAAACTTTCCCTGGAGAGACTA
The DNA here is from genome assembly GCA_002120245.1 of Maccullochella peelii. Lineage (NCBI taxonomy): Eukaryota > Metazoa > Chordata > Actinopteri > Centrarchiformes > Percichthyidae > Maccullochella > Maccullochella peelii. Next base: position 21,868 of record LKNJ01005583.1, read on the forward strand.
GCCAGTGGGAATGAGCAGAATGCTGCAGCTGGATGTACAACGAGGTCACCGCCAATATTAGAGGAATCCCATGAGCAAGGCTACCATTATGAATTTGGGGACAGGGTGTCACACCTTGTCAAGTCTCGTTAGTTTCCGGTTTTATTTTGAAGGACTATTTACTGCTCACTATGTTATGTGTTACTTCCTGTCTTTGTTCTTTTCCCGCCAATTTTGATTAGGTTCACCTGTGTTCCATTACTCACCTGTTCCTCATCAGCCTGTTCGTATATATAGCCGGGTCCTTCCTTTGTCTAGTTGCCAGATTGTCTTTGTACTTACCTGTCAAGCATTCTCGCGTGACCTCCATGTCATGTCATGTCTTGTATCATTTTTGACCATTGCCTCTTCCTGCCCCTATTATTCACACTATTTACAACAATATTTACTAGGGCTGTCAACGTTAACGCGTTAAAGCTTGCGATTAATCTGGAAATTTTAACGCGATAATTTTTTTTAAAGCTGATTAATCGTATTGCCAAGTTTCACCCCAACTTCGTCCCATAATTCCAGCACGGATTTTTACCTGACTGAATTACTAAAAGCCGTGGCGAACGCAAATAACACGATGACTGAGGAGACATTCGCCAGTGTGCTGAACGGCAAATTGTATTCAGTTTCTTAAATAGCCTACTTACTGTAGCATTCATTTGGGTGAGATGTTACTTGCAAACAATTCACAGGCAAGCTGTTCACGTTCACTTTGTAGCAGACGTTACTTTGTAACTGTTCTTTATGTCGTTGTCTGCTAATTAAGTCTGCAATTCATTATGGCTATGCCAAGCACTCCCTGAGACTTNAAGTTTCACCCCAACTTCCTCCCATAATTCCAGCACGGATTTTTACCTGACTGAATTACTAAAAGCCAGGGCGAACACAAATAACACGATGACTGAGGAGACATGCGCCGGTGTGCTGAACTGCAAATTGCATTCAGTTTCTTACATAGGCCTACTTACTGTAGCATTCATTTGGGTGAGATGTTACTTGCAAACAATTCACAGGCAAGCTGTTCACGTTCAC
>LKNJ01005584.1:0-20098 GCA_002120245.1 Maccullochella peelii
AAGGAAGGAAGGAGACCAAAAAGAAGAGGAGGAAGCTGAAAGAAGAGAGAAAGAAAAGGAGAAAAATGGGACACTGTACGGCCAAAAGTATGTGGACACATGGCTTTAAAGGAGTGTGAAAGTGAAGTTATTACATGGAGCAGAGGCCTGTGGAGTTTAGCTTTTTTTCTCCCAAAGTTTAAGTTTATTATCAGAGCAGATAACAGCACAGAAAAGACGAGTAGCCTTCTATTAAAACTGGACTGAAAGAGTTTTACATGATACCTTTTATTTCAGTGTCATCTCCACGACCGTTTATTCAACATGTAACGGGTTCTACAGGACTTCCTGTTTATGTTTCTTGGCAAAAAGCATTAAAAATTCAAATTTTTTACATACAATTCACGAATCAAAGTATTTAATCAGAATATAACTTGTTTGACATGCGCACAGTTTCTCCGCCCGCTGTGAAGCGTCTAATCTGCCAGAAACATAACAGAAGAAGAACAAGAAGGTTTTTTTTCAGCTTCGTTCATGTTTTAAAACACCTTTCGACCATCGAGGTGTTCAACAATCCTTAAATCCTTAAAGCTGTATCAGCCACAGAGCAGTTTGGTTTCTGTCCCTCCAGAAACTCCTTCACGTCCCTTAATGCCCCCCCCGCCATGCACAGAAAGAATATATTTATTTAAGCAGAGAGATTGCTTTGTTTGGCTGCATGTTGTATATTGAGAGTGGAGGCTGTTAATAAACGATCACTGTCACATCTCGCTGCAACGTTCAGGTGTCCACATACTTTTGGCCACGAAGTGAAGAGGCGACAAGGGGAGGGAGGAGGGCGTGAAGTGGAGAGTCAATGAAAACATTTGTTTTCTCCGATACGGACGACAAGACTGACAGCTCGTCTTTGTTTTGAACGAGGTCAGAGGTCACGACGACACACACACAATGGAGAGATAATAAGTAATTGTCTGTATCTGCAACCTGCATAATTACTTCCAGAGAGAGAGGAGGTGTAGAAATGGAAACGAGGACACAAAGCAGGACGGAGAGAGAGACAGAGGGAGACGTGATTGAAGAAAGAGTGACGGAAAGCGTAAAAGAGAGAGAGGAGGAAGTTTTGGAGACAAAGACGGATGAACGGACGGAAACACAAAGAGAGAGGTTTGATTTTAAAGCGGCACTCCACCGACTTTATACTTCTAGATCAGTTAAATCATCATGTTAGAGACACTCAGCCTATAAAGACTTAATGTAATAATGTCTTCTGTCTCTCTGCGGCAGGAAGTAACCCTGATGATGTCATAGTGATGTCATGTAGTCAGGATTTCGACCAGTCTTTTTTCAATCTGTCTAACTTTATAGAAGTGCAATAATAAATCAGTGCAGCCCTTTAAAGAGCCTTTACTGCACAGTTACAGAGGGCATCAGCCACCAGAGAGGATTACTGACAGAAAAAATGTTGGAAAATTGGAAATGAAAAAGGGAAAGATGGTAAAAAAATCAACAAGTAAATTTAAAAAAAGGAATGCATTCACCAATCAAATCCCTGCTAATTCTGTTCACCTTGTAATCACTGAAACAAAGAAAATTATACTTTCCAGAGTTGTAAAAACCTCCCTAAAAGATTAATAATTCATCGTCTCACCGTTGCCTGTAGCAACATGCTAACGTCAACGCAGCCCTGACACACGCGATTAAAACACCAGAACATTGAACTGTGTGTGCAGGTCTGAAACACTTTGATCATAAAAACTATTGAGAAACAAAAAGAGACAGAAAATACAACGCAGACTCAAACCAAACACCCGGCAGGGAAGATGCCAGCTCATTTAAAGAGACCTGAAGGAAAGAAAATGTAAAGGTAATAAAAGAAAATAATACTGGAGAACGAGACAAAACAAAAGAGGGAAAATAAGGTCAGAGGCATGAAGGATACAGGAAGGTAAATCATGACAGTGTCTCACACAGCTCTTAGTCTCCGACATGTCAGAGAGAAAAACAACAAAAACAAACATAAACAAACACCACAAATATCAGATTTCCCGCAGAGAGGACGGTTGCCTGAACACAGCATCCAGCGGCTCCATCTGTGGCATTTACACTGAAAACACCTCGGTCGCAGGACAAACACCGAAGCCGTCACCTCACCACGCTCGAACACTGCTGGAGTGTTTCTGCAGTCGGTGTTTATTCACCGCAAACAGGCAACTGAGCAGATGCTAGCCAGCAACATATATATGATAAATATTAGGAAGTCCCCAGAAGAAAACGGTTGGGCTGCAAGGCAAAATGACTTTTTACACATAGAGATGGTTGTAGAACTATCTATAAACCCTCTGATTCATTAGGTCCAATAAAAACGTTTCATGTGTGCAGGAAGTCATCTGCTGCCACTTCCACCGTTTTAAACGTAAAGACGACGGCAGCTTTGCCGAGGCAGGTGGCAGAAACGCATGAGTGTGAAATAGTCAACAGTTCAATAAGATAATGACATTAGTTAGCCAAACTTGCTACAGTAGGCTATATTCAGTTTGCCACATTGCTTGCCGCCTTATTGCTACGTTTAATAGGATTCATGTAGCCGCTACATGTAGCCGCTACATGTAGCCGAAGTTGGAGCTTTCTTTGGAATTAATCGGGCGCCATCTTGGATCATCTACTTTGTCTTAATGGTCCCTTAAACAGCAGGCAGAGCACCAGCGTTCTGGTGGGTCTGTTAGCTTCATGTTAAGTTAGCATGCTAACACCCTAAACATTAGCATGTTACACAAACATGCTAATTGTTATGATCTGGGAAAACACTGTGAGACAAGTGAAGAGTGAGAGGTTCATGTGCTCACTGCTCTGAGAAACACCCACAATATTTACATTTTATTATTAGGAGTTAGTGGTTCAACCTTCGATTCAAATACATTTCAATCAATTCAAACTTTTTTTAAATGGCTGCAGTTGTCTTTCAAACTTGAATCAGTCCATCAGCTCTCTGTTAAATTTCATCTCCATAACTCGCTCTTCTCTTTCTGCCTTTGTGTCTCCGACTCCTTCTGTCTTTATTTCCTCTCTTTTAATTCCTCTCTCTCCTCGCCTCTCTGTTCACGTTTGGCCAGACGACGGCGGCGGCGTCCCCAGATAAAAGAAGACCAAACAAGAAAGGGAGGTAGAAAAAAAAAAACACAAGAAGAAGAAGAAAGGGACGAGGACGAGGACGAAGAAGAAACAGAGAGGGCGAGGATAACAGAGCGAGGAGTGTGTTTGGTGTAATTGAATCCGGGCGGCGGCGGAGAGAGGGACAGATGGATGGACTGAACAGATTAGCATCCGTAATCAGAGGAAGGCGTGAGGAGGAATAGACGCGGCAGCCGTGTTCACTGAGCTGCTAACTGGTTTTACAAACACGCCTGTGAAGAGCTGCTCCGGCTTCTAATGAACACAAACTACGACTTATTGTCTCTGATCAGATGGAACAGACGCCGTTTTACACGATAACACTGATACGCACGGTTCTGATCCAGATACAAACATGAAAAGGTCGTAGGTCGTCGCGCTGGGAGTCCAACGGCAATCGTGTTTTATTTAAGTTCTTGTCAGTGGTGGAAAGTAACTAAATACATTTAGTCAGGTACTTGTACTTTACTCGTGTACTTCCATGTAATGATACGTCCAAGTCAAGGAAATAGTGCATTTGTTGGGGACTATTTTCAGCGGCGAATGAATCCGTATGTGGTGCTCACACAAGAACTGATTCAGTCCACATGAGCAGTCAGATCGCTGCGAGGCAGACTGTGTGTGTGTGTGACCCCAGCCAGCCTCTGTAGAGCTGTGACCTTTGACCTCGTCCTGCTGTGCCGTCTTCCACCAGCAGTTCAGCCCCGAGGATATTCACACTCCCTGTTCTTTGTTTTCTTTCTATTGTTGTCCTTCCTTCCTTCCTTCTCTTTTCTCACTTTCTTTATTCAGTCACTCTTTATCTTTCTTCATCTTTACTTGAATCCTCAGTCCTTCCTCCCTTACTTTCTCTCTCTTTTCATCTTTCCTTTCTTTTTCTCGGTTTCTTTTCCATTTATTCTTTTTTCTTTGTTCATCATTTATATTTGAAACCTCAGTTCTGCCTTTCCTCCTACCTCTCTTCTCTTTTATTTCTTTCCCCTCCCTCTCTCCTTCTCCTCCTCTGGTCCCTCCTTCCTTTAATTCAGCAGTGGTGGAAAAAGTACTCAGAACTTTTACTGCAGTAAAAGTAGTAATACCACAGTGTAGCAATACTTCTGCATTCAAACACTATCAGCATTGAAATATACTTAAAGTACCAAGTAAAAGTGCTCATCATGCAGAATAAAATATACAACACTACTGGATTATAATTACTGACTTCACTTTAATGTTGCAGCTGGTGGAGGTGGAGCTGCTTTTAATCATTCTACTCGGTAACCTGTTACCAAATACATGTAGTGGAGTCAATCTTATAGAAGTATAAAGTATCATAAAACGAAAATACTCAAGTTCAAGTACCAAAAAATTAAGTACTTGAGTTAATGTACTTATTTTCCTTCCTGCTCCTCTTTCTTTTCCCCAATAACCGCCTCTTTCAACATCTTTCCTTCTTCGTCATTCCTTCACACTTTGCACTTTGTTTTCCTCATCGTGTTCAAACTTAAACACACACACACACACCTCTTCATCATGTTTAACACACCGTCCTTCTCTTTAAACTTAGTTTGACTGAGTACACACACACAAATTAAAAGTTGAGTCTTGGACCTTGAGAAGTTCCCGTGTTATCGCCGCTGTGACAGACAGATAGCCTGGAGGAGCGCTTTATTTGTCGTCCGGAGCCGCCCTGTCCTCTGCTGTCGTTATCTGAACAGCTCCGGCTCCCATTGTAAACAGCCCCGTCCTCGTTAAGAAGCCTAATTAGAAAACTCTAATAATAATAGCCTGTGATTGGCTATTGTGTACTCTAAAGATTTCATTTAGAGCGGCGGCGAGCGGGCAGCGGTTTAATAAAACGTAACCAAACGGATGAGTTTGCTTTAGTAATAATCCTCCGCCTCTGAAAAGTTCTTTGTTTGCCTCAAGTGGTTTTATTTCTTTTCCTCCAAAAACACTCATGACACTGATTTAATTAATTTGAGCACTTTTGCTGAATCCATTGTGACTAATTCTCCCAGTGAGTGCCGAGTTTAGAGGATCTGCTGTATGGAAATCATTTAGCAGGTCTGACAAAAAGAGCGAGGCTGCAGCTGCACACTAACTCTCCTCGTGCTGCTGAAGGAAGCGGATTAACGGCGTGCTGCTGCTCCTCACTACGGCAACACAGCCGACTCGTGTGCGTTTTCTTTATGACAGCAGGAACACAGCTTTGTAATGAGCCGTCTCTCTCTCAGGTGTGCAGGAGTTGCTGTTGCTCTAATAATCTGCAGCAACACGCAGGAAGCCCACAGTAGAAGAAGAAAGCAGGAACAGCCGAACGTGACGGCCAACAGTCAAACCTTTTCTTTTTAATATGTTGCCACCGAAAAGCACGTGTGCTGTTTTCTACTCGCTTTGATGTTCTTCTGGTCTAAAATATATATATATATATACATATACACATCCCTGCCCGAAAAATTCGACTGTATAGGTCGTCTGTGCAAGCAGCTTATTATGACCTATAAAGAGTGACAAAGTCTGCGTAACAACTCGGGACTTTCACCCAGGAGGCCGCTGTTCGTGTCCCGTGTGAAACAAAATGTTATTTTAACTGAGTTTACACACACGTGTTTTAAGTAACTTAGAAAAATGATCTGGGAAAAACTTTTTTTCCCACTTAACTTGCAGACGTAACTTTGGAGGACTTGTTGGTTTTGGAAGGAGGTGGAAAAGGAAGTGATTGGCTCACGTGAGCCAATCATCAACAAGGAGCCGTGCGCAGTTAGCACAAATTGCTAGAGGCATGCGCACAGGCGGAGAACTTGGGGTCATTTCTGTAACGGGGATCTGTGACGGTTTTAGAAAGAAGTGACGATGTGGTCCTGCTGGTGAGCTCACATACATTATGGAAGGCGAAGAGCAGGTGCATATTTACATTCTTCGTGTATTTGCGGGACTAAAACGCCTCAGACTGGATGTCTGCACTCGTAAAAACAAGCAGCTCAAGTTTTTTTCTTCTCTTTAAACAGGGTTTCGGTGGATCCTTAAAAACTGTGCTAGATTCAACATAATAAAAAAAAACATTGGAGGCAAACTGAATGATTTGATGAAAGGAGGATCGAAGGAGGAGGTGAAGGACGACTGCAGCGTGTACTACAACGGATCAGTGTGTGTGTGTGTGTGTGTGTGTATCCCGCCAGGTTTGACCTTTGCCTTCTGTCCTGGAGTCCAAGTGACATTTTAAATGCAAATACAAACATGCTTCACCACACACACACACACACACACACACACACACACTCGCTCGGTGAGTGTGTCCTTGGGCCGCCGCCGATGGCCGCTCTAAATGACATTAAACGTAGGTGACTGTAAACTTGGGTAATTATGATAAATGTGAGCGATTATGACGAATTATTCCCCTCCATTGTGTTAATAGCGTAATTAGCAACAATAATCAAAGACTTATGATGTTGAAATAAGGGGACGCCGCGGACAATTAGACTGCAAGGAGCTAATAATGGAGAACTTATGGTGTTTTCCTGGAGGGCAGAATTACTGTTACTTCCAGAAGGACTTTGAAATTTGGGTGTTTTTCTGACTAATATTTCTCTCTGATGAGGGAAAATTGAAATAAATACTCAATTAACTGCAAGCTTTTCTGTTTGACGGCGTGAATGTGAATGAAGTTAATTGCAGACAGCAGGCAGGTTGTTCAAACGTGCTGTTCTGTCCTTAAAGTCAAATATCAGAACTGAAGTTTAACTTGAGAAAAGGTGGAGAAATTGGCCAAGAAAGGAGAGAAATACTGAGAATGTCTTCATGAATTCCGGGGTATTCTGAACACGAGAGGAAGTCTGAACTGTACTGAAGCCCAAAGGCAAAACAGATCATTAGAGCAGCAAAGAACAAAGCTTGAGTTTAGATAATAAGGGACAAAGGAAATGAGGGATGTAAAGACTCATAATTTCCACTGTCATTTTTCTGTCAAAGGTGTCATCACTGTGTGGTCATGCAGCTTTGAGGAAGGATGGTGTTTGAAATCTCGCCCTCTTGGCGTGTTCAAAAATCCCTTTGACATCAGAGAGTTTAGACTCGAAATGCAAAAAAAAAGAAAAGGACCAAATTGTCTTGGTGATGCATTCACTGAGCCTCCGTCATTCAAGAACTTCTGAGAAAAGCGCTGCGATGATGAGCTGTGTTCTTGGGAAATGAAACCCAGTTCAGCGACCGACTCTCCAAAACATTTCGACCCGTGTCAGTAATAAAAAGACTGTGCCACTTCTGTTGTTGTTGTCCTTAATAACAAGTATATCTGTTGTTCCGTATATGTTGTATGAAAATAGTCTGCAGCTGATTAACACCGTGATGACATCGACAGTTATGGATTATCGATGATTTGAAGAGGAAAACTGATGTTGCACACCAGGTCCAAACTCAAATTCTGATGCGAAAAAGGTAAAAAAAAAAATAAAAAAAATTAAATTACATTTGCTAATTGCTACAATGAACACAAAGTCTGAGACACAGTTTGTTTTCTTTTGGTGCGTCTGGTCAGCAATGTTGTAGCTGTAGATGCTGTGGTGTTTTGCTTTTCTGGCTTCTTAACAGAGGAAAAAGAAAGTTTTGGGTTCAGCCAATATTGGTGAGGCGATGACAGGATGTTGAGTTGCAGCGAGGCACGAGAATCCGTCTTCCAGGCTTCAAGTTATGCCACAGTGGTTCTGACCAATGAAGAACTACTGGCAGCTTCGGGCGTGGTTCAGGTGTGACGACAGCGACGAGCGACTGATCGAAAACAACAATGGCGGCTCCTAAAGAGGTTAGCGTAGGTTAGCGTAGATGCTGCTATAGCATCAGCTATATTAGAACTGGAGAGGATTTCTTCACTGACAGAAGAGCAAACAACGGCCCTGAAGGCTTTTCTCTGTGGAAAACATGTTTTCGCTCTTCTCCCACTACGTCATATGGTTCGTTGATCTGGTTGGTTGAAGTTAGCCCGTGATAGCCAGTATTTTAAGTGCCTGCCCTTTTCCAAACTGTTTCCAACGACGACTTCTCAGATGCTCGTCTCATCCACGCGTCAGATTAGGTTCGTTTGAGGTGGGATCGTAACTTTTAATTTGTTTAACGGGACACTAGATCTGAGCTGTATGCGAGTTACGTGAACAATCTTTCGCGTTCCTCCTTTTGTTGTTACCCTAATCCTGTCTTATGATTTGGACTAAGAATGCTAAGAAACAAACATGCCTCGCCCTCAATCTCGTAACGTCTAAGAAAATGGACACAGATTTCTTTGTTTCCGGCTCATTTCAGGGAACAAACAGGGATTTAACTGCTCACTTGCCTGCGTGTGAATATCTTCATTAAAAATATTGTGATTTGGAAAATGTTTAGCAGGAAATGTCAAATTTGCAGTTAATGGCTTAAACCTTTGGTCAAATAAAATACAAACTTTTGGCAGCCATATTTTCAAAAAGTACGTATTGTTGACAGAGTTTCCAGGTTAGGGATTCTCTGTGTATCGTCACATCTTCAGTCCCTTCACGATCAAAATTACAAGCCACCACCAGTGAGGAGGTCAAAGGTCAAAGTCAACAGCCAGCAGACTTCAGATAGAATATAAATGTTCCTGTGACCCTGAACTGATGATATGTAATGAAGACACTGAAGTGAGAGAAAATAAGAGCAGGGAGAGTTTTTCCCTCCTCTCAGCAAGACTCTGAATTACACTTATGAGTAATCATTTTCAACCACTCACCCTTCAGAGCAGTTAGAGACGTGGAGCCTCTCAGCCTCACTTTGACTGATATTAGTCAAATTGCGTCATGTGCTTTTAAAGATGACTCTCTTTAGGTGCAAGAGGGTGTTGAAAGCAGCGCAGAGCTTCAAAGGAAGATCCCTCTCCTCCAAGGTCATCTCATATTTTAACTCTAATTTCAATACTTCATGAGCGCGACTGTAATTAAAGCGATTGGGTCAGCTGTCTGATATATTATGACGGAGCAGCCGGCGAGCTCAGCCCAGTTATTAAAAGCAATTCAGACCAGACTGATGAACTTCATGTGGAAGTGAAGCAACTGGTGCTGGATTTAAGCTGCATGGAGTCCCTGATGGGTGGAGTTTATCAAACAGGACAACTGACTGCCCGCTGAAGCGCTTCCCTTCCCTGAACAGCAATAGATGCAGCAAGTCAGTCAAACTTCGGATTACTCAACATGTTGAAGTTGGCTGCATGGGGGAGCTAGTAAGGGCGATACTTGGTGTCAAAACAGTTTGGACGATGGTGTCTTATTTAATTTCAAGAACACAAGAGCAAAAGTGTGAGTCATGGATTTATCTACTCTAACAAAAGCTGCTAATGTTAGCATGACTGGTAAACGAGCTACCTACAGCAGCAGCCTAAGCTGCATCTCAACTCGTGTTCTTCCGTACTCACACTTGCTATTTTGAGTGCATAAGTGCGTTCACACTGACATTTGTGGCAAAAGGCAGCACTATGAGTACCCGGATGGTGAACTCATAACGGTCAGAAAGTTCAGTGTGGAGCGCTGCACACTTCTCACCCTCAGTGGTTGCCATCTTGGCTACGTAGCGGAAGGGGAGGGACCACCAACCTGTGAAGATGGCGGACAAGAAAGCTGCAGTGGTTGCTAAAAATATAAGCATGTTCATTTTTAATAAAATTGAAGTCAAGTGAGCAAACAAGCCGGTAAAATGTTGGCGATAATGCTCCGCCCGGCTGGCGAAGAAGAAGAAGAAGAAGGAGGTCAAATGTTGCGATTGTCATTTCCTAGTCACACCAGGTAAAGAGCCTAAATTATGCTAACTTCTCTTGTTTGGTTACATATTTGTAAGAGTTCGTTACCAAGTAAAAACCAGATGTAAACCAGCGGTGTATACTCAGCTGTATTGGCAATAATGTGATATAATATAGGTGTTTTTGAGACTGTCAGAAATGATGCCATCTAATCCAGTAAGTGTATATAAAATAATATCCTCCAGATAAAGTTACCAGGTAGAAAAACACAACCAATCACCCTGCTATAAAGCATTAGCATATGGAAGGATGAAGCGGCACCCGGAGTGTGAAACTTCACAGAGAAACAAAGTCAGCAGCGATCGATCGGAGACTCCCCGGTGCACGGAGGAGGAGGCAGGTGAGGAAGGACGAAAGGAACAAAGACACCTCGAGGAGGAAGAGAAGGAGGAGGAGGAGGAGGAGGAAGAGACGATGTAAACAAATGGAAAAGCTCAGCCGGACACGTTAGCAGGCGTGGCGTTCGCCAGGTATCGACTGGAATGAAAACTAATGACGAAGGCGCCTGTGGAAATGCATTACTCATCGTCTGCAGCGGAGGATGCTGTGAATTTAATGTTAAAGAAAAACAAACTCACTAAAGCCATCACAGAGCCATGTGTTTATAGCAACACAAGTTCTACTATGTTCTCTTTAGTACCGTCAGTTCACTGGTGTAATCAATGAGGGAAAACTTTAGTCTCCCCTTCTGATGTGGTGATGTGGACGCCATATTGTTTTCCCATAATGTTGGAAGCTAAGTGAGGCTGGTGGATTGACTGCTTTGTGCCTGACCAGGGGCGATCCTGTTGGGCCCCTGGACAAAAATTCAATCCTTCCTCATAATATCATAATCTGCTGTGCAGTGTTTTGGCATCTGATTGGCATTCAAACTCAATGATCTATGAATGGCTCAAACTGGACTTCCAGGACAGGATTTCATTGTCTCATCTGCACCTGAAACAACAAACCCAGACCCTTTTCATAACGCAGGGCTGTTGTCAGTCTGCACGTCTGTCAGAGAACAGCAGAAAACACCAAAGCACCAGGGCTTCTTCAGTATCCCATCATACTGACGAGTTTAAGCAGTCGGACAGATAGTCGCCTCCCACTGTCTGTGGGAGAAGAGAGCAGGCCTGGTACTCTGGACACCTGATATAAGCCCCTCCTCCTCCTGGGAAACACTCATACAAATTCATACCAGCCCCTCCTCCTCCTCCTCCTCTTCTTCTCTCTTTTTATTCCAGCTCTCTTTCTCCAGACAAATTAACATTAAAGAACACAAGCATGAATCCTAATCCTCCTCTCCCTCTCTCTCTGGTCACATTATCATCTGGGATCACTCCTTCACATTCATACTTGTCCGTCTGAAACCTCTCCCCCTCCCTTCGCTCTCTTTTTCTTTGGACAAATTAACATTGCTAAGCACTCGTGCACATTCAAACATGTCCCTACATCCCCGGCCTCTCTTTCTCTTTCTTTCCATCTCTCTCTCTCTAGACAAATTAACATGGGAGAACAAACACCTTTGTTCCTCTTCCCCTCCCGTCTTTCTTTCGCTCTTTTTCTCTCTCTGGTCAAATTCACTTTGGGAATCACCGAGACATTCATATAAACCCAGTCCGCCTTTTTTCTTCTTCAGTGTCTTCATATCTCTCTATCTTTAGGGCAAATTAGCATTGGGAAACATCCATCCATGTTTTAGATCTTCACCTTTTCTTTTCTCTCCAGACAAACTGACATTGACAACCACACACATGTCCTCTCATCCTTTCCATCTCCAGTTCGGTGCATGGGGAGGCTCAGTTAGAGGTTTTGTGGAAAGTCAAAAGGTAAAAAAAAAAAGAACAAAAAACTCAAATCTGGAACTCCAATTAATTTAAAGCCCCCCCCNCCCCCCCCCCCCCCCATCACCAGCACCAATCAGCCAAGAATAAATCCGCAGCAGATCTAATTACCGCGCCGTCTCCGAAGACCCCAGCCGCCGCGAAGCCAATCTTCCCCTCCTTGTTTGAACAGGCTGATGAACTAAGGGACTCGATGGATATCAAGTCATTTTGTTTAATTTATAAATGGATTTTCCCCTAATACTTAAATTATCATCAGCATGAGAGAGAGAGAGAGCATTTGGAAGGCAAAAAGTCTTGAACATGTGGTGCAGGAGAGGACGGAGGGATGGAAGAAGGAATGCAAAGAATCCCAATGAGGAATGTTTACAGCAGTGATCGCTTTACAGTGTGGCACACTAATTATATACAAACTTGCAGCAGGGAATGCTGGGATATTAGGGAACAAGTGAGGGAAGAGGGCGTCAAGGTTAGAGAGAGTGTGCTGGAGAAATGGGGTGTGACCAGAAACATCTAAATTATTGTGGATTTATTTAAAGGAATAGTCACCAGTTTTGGTTAGATGAAAAGACCAACACCACTCTCATATCTGGGCATTAAATGTGAAGCTGCAGCCAGTTAGCATAGCTTAGCTTAGCACAAAGACTGGAAAGAGGGGGAAACAGCTAGCCAAACAAAAACAAGACAACCTGCCAACCGACACCTCTGAAGCTCACCAATTACCATATTAAACCTCATTTGTTTAATGGGCTCAGAAATCAGTGTATTTTTAGTCTTTATGCTAAGCTAAGCTAAGCTAATCAGCTAATGGTTCCAGCTTCATATTGATATCGATCTTCTCACCTAACTCTCTTCTTCTTCCCAAAATGTGGAACTACTGTTTTATTTTGCTGTTAGGTTACACAGGTGTGATGAGACAAACTATTCCCAAATTCATGACTGTAAGGCTCTGTGTCCAATCCATGAACATTGATCTGTGTCTTGTTGGACCAATGGCCTTCTGTATCTATGTATCTATATTTGTATCTATGCAGGTTGAACTGATTGTTCGGTCCAAACAACCAGCTAGAACCAGCTTATCAGTCTTCACCCTCATCTTCCTCCTGACCTTCTCCTTCCACGACCTTTAATTTCATCCCTTCTTCAGGCCTTCCTGAGACCATTTTCTCCTCCATCTTGCTCTTTTCCCTTCCCTTTTCTCTCCTGTCTTCTACACTGTCTCTCATCGTCTATCCACTACTATCCATTGTTCCTTCTTTACCTCCTTTCATGTCTTGGCTGTGGATCATGAAAACACAAACTTCCTCCAGCTTCGCCTCCTCGGCTCCTTCCCTCAGTTCCTACCTGGCTCTGGCGTCTCAGAGTGCGACGACGATGAAGCTGAGGACGCCCCGTCTTCATTCACGGCTCCCTGGGACAGAGACATCCCTCGGCCCGGAGGAAGCTTCATGCCGAGCTGCTCCGCCATCTCCACGTGATCGCCGGGGTGGATGTAGTCAAACGCACTGCTGCCAGTCAGCTCCACCTGCAGAAACAAAGACAGAGTTACTCATCCTCTAATCCCTGCTTCAGCCCTTTCTTTTCCTCTCCTCCACCTACTCCTTCCGTTCCTCCTTTACTTATTACAAACTTCATTTTATTCCTCATTCCTCTTCTTCAGTTCTGTGTCCTAAAAAATTAAGTTGTAGTCTAAGAATTTTTTTTTCCAATCCACAAAGTGAAGTCCAGAGAGTTTAGTAGCGTAAATGGTTTGAAAATCGTGTAAAAGCGTTTATAGCTTTTCTGAACGGCCACACTCAAAGTTCAAACCCCGCCTACTTACACACCTGACCAATCACTGCGTCCGGTGGGAATGATTGTCAGTTTGAAAACTTTACTCTTCTTTATTTCATCTCACTTCCTGCCCTCCTCTCTTCACTTTCCTTCTCATTTACAACTCGACTTAAACCTCTTCTTCTTTCTCTTCCCTCCATCTCCTCCTCCTCCTCTTTCCCTCCATCTCCTCCTCCTTCTCCACCTCCTCTGCTGCTTTTCCTTCTAATCTAATGTGTCCTTCATTTCTCCTCCCACACCTTTTACAAATTTGCTGGGATGTCATCCTCTTCCATCTCGTCTTTTCTACCTTTTCTTTCTTCTTCATCCTCCTCTACCTCATCACATTCCTCCTCCTCTTCCAGGTTTACTCTGTCCTCTTTCTCCACTACTTTCCTTTCTTTGCATCCTCCTCTTCCTCTTTTGTTAACTCCTGCTTCTTCACTGTTTCTCTGCCTCACATCTCCTCTTTCATGCGATCTTCCTCCTCCTTCACCCTTTCTTTCCAGCTCTTTCTCCTCCTCCTCCTCCTCTAATCCGTCCCTCAGCGAATCAGCGGCGGCTTTTCTTTCTCATGGAAATGGAATAAATAAGCTTCTTCTTATTAAATAAATACAGAGTCCCTTCACCTTAAAGACTCTCATTAGTGGAGATAGAAGCGGATTTGTCTTCGTTAATTGGGGATGAGACGAGGGAGCGGCGCCAAAACCACAGCGTTACGCTGCACACACACTCACACACACACACACATTCATGTCAAGGTTACAAATACACACAAACCCTTTCACTTTGTGTGTAATGAGCACATACAGTACTCTCACAATTAAGTACACAATTTTCAACGGGATCATGTGACAGATGCGCTCTGTCGTTTAACGTGTGTTTTCATTTGTAGCGTATCAGAAACATTGTGCACGTTTATTTCCACATGCTAATCTGGCTATGTGCTGTGTGTGTGTGTGTGTGTGTGTGTTCAGGTTTTTGGGGGTCCACTGGGACTAAGGGGATTACATGGGTGTAATCCCTTTAATAAGAAATCCCTTTAAGGCAATTTAGTCCCCTCATAAAGTCTCATCTGGAGCGGAAAGTGATGATTAAGAAATGAGACTGATCACTGAATCACACACACACACACACACACACACACACACACACACACACACAGGCACACAGACCCTGGTGCACCATGGGAGTTAGTGTTCATGTTTACACGTTACAGTGCTAATTGGATCTACATTGTTCTTCCTCGAAATAACACGCCGACTTTTAAGCAATTAAAACTTGGCACAACTATTTTACATAAAGTCAGTAGTGGAGCTAATTACACAGAGGAAACATTAGACGTTCAGGCAGTTTAAAGAATGATCACGCAGCAGACCGGGAAAACGCTCCGGACACTCAGGCACCAGTCTGAAGTCCAGTCCAATCAAGGAGTAACAGTAATCAATCAAACAGTATCTGTACAGCACCGTTCATACAGGTTAGTGCAGTTCAACGAGTGGAGACGTAAAACATCACTATTGCACGCGAGAAAATAACAAAGATGGAAATGTAATAAAATAGATTTGAAAGCTATAATCATAAAAAGAATAATTAAGAAAATAAACAGAGTTAAATAAAAGCTAGAACAAAAACAAAACAAAGATAAAATCAATAAGAGGCATCATAAAAATATATATGTATATGATAATATTAATATTAAAATAACTAAATAAATTAGAATACGATTTTACAACATAAATACAATAAAGTGAATCAAATAAAGTAAATAATGTCTATAAAACATTCTTGTCCTGCAGTCTTCGCACTGAATAAAGTACAAGGACCAATTGAGTTCAAGTTCAAGCACTGAAAAGATTTGAAATGGAAGTGATCATTTGAGCTGGACGTGTCGGTTGAAGTGTAATAACTGAAAGCAAACGAACAATAAATAAGATTAAGAGATGAAAGCAGCCGAAGTGTCAGTTGACGTGTTAGCAATAAAGGCGGTGAAACTTTGGTGGAAGTGGAAGCTGAAGACAGTTCAAGGGTGTTGAAATACCAGTCGAAGTGTCAGATCTGAAAGTAGCTGAACTGTCATTTAATGTGACGAGTGAAAGCAGCTGAAGTGTCAGTGAAATTGACATCAATGAAAACCCTTAAACATTTATAGACAGTTTGATGTCTCTTTTGTTGCTTTGAAGGCATAAAATAAAAATAAGAGTGAGTCATTTTGCCCAAAATGGGCCATTGTGTGAGGGAGGACAAGTTTTGAACATTTTAATGATTAATTATTTATGAAGTTTTATTAACTTTCACAAACTGAATCAGCGTCTGCTGTTTGTTTTACAATGAACGTGTTTACAGGCTGTTTTACACTTTGAACTCTTAATGTGAGAAAGAATTCGATCTGAAAAGACCATTAAAAACAGAATTCTGCACCAAACACCAAGCAAACAGTCAGATGTTACATGCAGTGAGAATATCGTGTGAAAGGACACAGGCTGGCACTTGTCAGTATGTTTACCTGTCAGATAGAGTCACTCTGCTTCAAAACACACAGTTTGAGTCCGTTTTTCAAGATTTACGGCAACCTGAGACTTTTTAATCAGCCGGAAACCTTGGCAACCACAACCCCTATACATCATGTTACCCTTCCAGCCTTTTACGCAGAGGCTGGCCAAGTGATTTAATACCATTATAATGTTTTCTTTTTCTTTCCCCAGAATCTTTTGTCTTTGTGGGACAGCAGACAGCGGAGTGAGACGAAGTACAGGATCTACAGAGAGAGGACACAGCTAAGGTCCCAGCCTCGTCAAATACCGGCAAATGTTCTGAAGATGTTGGAAGTTCAGAGTTTTAAACTCCGAGTCTGCAGAAGATCTGGATCATAGATTTCCAAATTGTCTCACTGTTTACGGCCATAAACTTTCACCTTTATCTCCTCTATCACCTCGGCGCACGGTGGCCAAACTATGAGAAAAGCTGTAGGTTGATTTGGAGATAAATTCCTCAGTAATCTATTACTTTTAGTCAACAGTAGACAATATGTTTGGGCAAAGTTTAGCCTGAGCCGCTTCCTATCAATCAAAATCCATTCATCACAATCACAGCCTGCTGGTTGGTGCTGGAGGAACTAATGCAGTGCAATATAAAAGTACTCGATTACTTTCGTCAAGGCCAGACCTACGCCTGTGAAAACACTTGTATAATAACCCCAGTGATGTCACAGTGATGTCATCAGGGTCATCTCACCTGCCGTTTGGAGACATTTATAACGTAAAAGTGGAGGTGCAGCAGTTTGAAAAGCGGGAGGGTCTGATGGAAGTTGCATTATGGGAAATGTAGGATCCAGTGTTTTTTCTGGAGCTTGACCCATACTAGGGAATAAAAGTGAGGATATGTCGCATTCATTTTGACTATTCTTCTGCCTCTAGTAAGTCCACCAATCGCTGCAGGGCGCCTGTTTAACTATTTTCTACACCGTTGGATAGTTTCATCATATGTGTCAAATAATATAAGATAAGCTTCATTTTTAAATAGTGGAATAGAAGCATAAAGCAGCTTTAAATGAAAATACTCAAGTAAGGTACACGACACTATGTATGTGGACATGCAAACATACATAAATGTCTACATACTTTTTGCCATATAGTGTAAACAAAGCAACCTTAAGCGAGGCGCTGCTGCTGTGCTGCAACAACAACCACAGTGAGGACAATTAGAGCACAACAGCGTGTCGCCCTGATGAAGGTTCACTCGGAGTTTTGACTTTGTTTGTCTGTTTAGAGTCTTAAAGATAAAACTTATTAAAACACAACAGAGACGCAGGCGTTATCGCTTCACTCGCCCTCCGAGACAAGGACACCGAGTGACAAGAGACAATAAGACTGACGGTGATAACCATGTCCACACCAGAGAGAGAGACAGAAAGAGAGAGAGACAGAGAGAGAGAGAGACAGAGAGACAGAGAGAGACAGAGAGAGAGAGAGAGAGAGAGACAGAGAGAGAGACAGTGAGACAGAGAGACAGAGAGAGAGAGAGAGACAGAGAGAGAGAGACAGAAAGAGAGAGAGACAGAGAGAGAGAGAGACAGGGAGACAGAGAGAGAGAGACAGAGAGAGAGAGAGAGAGAGAGACAGAGAGAGAGACAGAGAGACAGAGAGACAGAGAGAGAGAGAGACAGAGAGACAGACAGAGAGACAGAGAGACAGACAGAGAGAGAGACAGAGAGAGAGTGTGTTTTGTGGATGTGACTAAATGTTAAGTGAGTGTGTTTATATCAGTCTCTTCTCCATATTTTAGGACGTGTGTGTGTGTGTGTGTGTGTGTGTGTGTGTGTGTGTGTGTGTGTGTGTGTGTGTGCAGTCAGATGTAATTACTGCAGTGTGTTACATCACTGCTACTGTTCAGCTGTATATCACCTTCATTTAAAACGCACAACAAACACTGTAGCGCAGCACAAGAAGAAGAGAGTTTCCTTCCTGTCTCTACCATAAATACTCTGTAAGTATAAAAATACTAAATTATTCATACAACAGAAACACCTGTTCACCAAAGCCAGGCAGCACCTGAACCACGTTTGTCAGAGCAGTGGACGTGGAAATTACAAATCGCTTCACTAATTTGATCTTTTGTTCCTTGAAGTTCAAAGATCGGCTGAAGTACTTTTTAGTTGTTGTATTTTTTACAGGTAAGTGATCGTATATCAGGTACCAATGCACCTCAGTAACAGTTAGCATCATCGTTCATCATGAGACAGAACTCACAAGAAAAAACTGCATTTGTCTTTTGCTCAAATGCCTAAAACCCCTCACACACATGCTGCCGCCTCACAGAGACCTGAGGCCACGATCTTCCTCTCAGATCAGAAGCTGATGTAAAAAGAGTTGTTTTTGTCATTTAGTTTGGTGGATCATACAGCCACACTGTCTCTGCACAGCTTCTGACTGTCTTCTGTCTCAAGTTCAGAACTAAGTTCTGTTGCCAATCTCAGAACCCATCGGCTGTCGTCTGAGGACGATTTAACCTCTGAAAGCAACGGCTAATGTTTTGGGCTTCCGATGTAGCCAGTGAATATCCGGATAACAGATATCCGGGCCAAGACTTCCTCTTCCGCGCGCCGGTCATTGTTTACAGTCCAATTAGCAATCTGGGAACCCATCAGCTGTCGTCTGAATGCAGATACATTTTTAAAAAGCTCATCTCTCGGGTTCAGGGATCGATGAAAGCCTGAATAGTCGTCAGATGATAGCCGATGGGTTCCCAGACTGCATTTCGGCCAATGCGTCCTGCCTCTTTTGCTCTCCACATGGACTGTTCACCTGCATGCAACCAAAGCCAGTTTGAACGTGATTGGTCGATACTACTTGGACTACAAACAGAAACCAGAACGCTTCGGATGAACTCTGTGAATAACGTCAGCAACAACCGATCTGCTTCTTTCACTGAGCTTCTCTTTCGTTTTTTAAAATGTATTTATTGAACTGAATTAAGATAGTGTATATAACAGGTTAGTGACCCTGCCACCACCACATTATGTCCATGCACACCTCTACAGACCGAGGCTGGATGACGCACACTGAGAGTCTTCTTCTCTCTCAGCCTCCTGCTCAGAATATAATGTGGAATAAAAACAGAAAGCTCTTTTGTCTTTTTGTGAGTCCTGAAAAACAAAACAGCAAATAAAAGACATGAAAACCGAAGCGTTGAATTCCCATTAATCAGCTTCTCACTCTCTGGATCACACTTTAATTAACATGGAAACATTTTAAAGCCACACACACACACACACACACACACACACACCTCAAAACAGTAAAAAACCTCTGTGTGACTTTGCAAAGTACTAATCAAATAAATTGATGTTGGCTCGCAGGGTTCAGAATTAATTACAGCATTAAACATTAGCTAAGTGGGGTAATATTCCAAGTTTGATAGTGCATAATTACTCTGCTGTTAATGATTCATGGGGCGTCGGCCTCCGTGAGACGAGCGACGGACACGAGCAGAAAAACTTCATTTCCTCTTTAAACGATGAACGAAACTTCTCACATCCTGAAATCTTCATTTTCTTCACTTGGAGGTTTTTGAAAAAGGTAAATAAGCTGCAATATTTAATATCCTGGGTTTTAATATAAACACTAAAGTGTTGGTGTTGCTGTGTCTCTGTACTCAGCCTGATACTCAACAAATCCATTAAAGATGAGATCAACTTTATTGATCTCCTGCAGGAAAAACTCAAGTGTCACAGCAGCAAAAGGAAGGAAAAAGGAACACATGCAAAGAAAAATAAGTAACCTTAAAAATCTAGAATACTACGTACACCATGAAAATCTACTAAATATAAAATTAAGTATAAGAAAACTAAAATTAGCTACTAAATACTACAGACACATAAAATAGGACCACAATATTTCCTCTAATTGAAACTGAATTTTAAGTTTTTATATTTAAAGTTAAGAAACATTTAATCAGTATGTAGATGACACTTTCTGTAGTGCTGTGGTGCCTTCAGGTGCTGTGGGAACCTTCAACTTTCAGGACTAAACAGTCA
>LKNJ01005584.1:22961-45374 GCA_002120245.1 Maccullochella peelii
AGAGAGAGAGAGACAGAGAGAGAGACAGAGAGAGAGAGGTGAGCAGATATGAGAGTATAAATAATATATGATTTATACTGTTAATTCAGTTTATGCTTTGAACGTGTAAATTGGTTTATTTCACTGCATGTTCCTTTGTGTGGTTCTGACACTGCAGCCTGTACAGAGGAGGAGGAGGCGAAGAAGAAGAAGAAGAAGAAGAAGTGTTGAATGTTTGAATTTATAGAAAGGTTCGTGCTGTGTGTGGCGTGGACACTGGCATCTTAAACAGCAGCAGAGGGAAATCAACACTCGGAGACACTTTGGTCCAACTTCTGCATCAAAACTTGCTCAAACAGCTGGAATCTGTGAGACAAAACAAAACACTGCAGGGGGCTGAAGGCAACAGGCTCGCTGCTGATGCTGCTGTGGTCCACGTGAAGACCGTGTGCCTGAAGCTCCAATTATACTTTATGGATCCGCATGATGGAAACTATCTGCTGAAATCAGCTCGGCTGACTCAGTGATCTCTTTCAAGTCCCTTCTTAAAACATTCTTTTATGAGAGAGTCCTTCCTGATTTCACTTTTAGTTTTCATTTTCTTTGAACTGTCTTTTATTTCCTTTAAAAAGGTCTTGTCCTACACTGTGCTGGTGTCTGTTTTACTTTGCTGCCTTTGTGAAGCACTTTGTGACGTGGATTTTGAAAAGTGCTCTATGAAGAAAGATTATTATATTTATTATTATATCTGCAAGTTTTTGCACAGACACACACAGCTCAAAATGTATTACCGCACGGACCGTAAGCGCCGTCAACACGTGTGGACATCCAGCCCTTTACATACAAAACAACAGTTGAGGGTTTTGATGTCGCACACAGCTGTGCAGGATTACAAGTGATGGAGGCTTGTTTACTCCCGCCTACAACCAGGTTAAATGGTAAATGGCTGCATTTATATAGTACACACCGACAGTGGCGTGCTAGCATGCTAGCTAACATGTGGACAGGAGGAACCGCCAGCCCTGAGATTAGTGGAGGACCTGATTAATTAACTACGGGTCATCGTATCTTTAATTTCATATATCACTTTGCAGGACGTCTTTATTCATCCTATTCAGAAATGTACCTTTGCAGGTAAACAACAACACCGATTAGTGATTTCCATCCTCTCCCCGTCTCTCTGTCTGTCTCTCTGTCTGTCTGTCTGTTGTACTGACAGAGGACATCTCACTCTGTGTGTGTGTGTAAAGGGATAAACAAGCCTTCAAATCTATCATAAATCACTTGACACGAAGTGCTTCTGAGTGTGTGTGTGTGTGTGTGTGTGTGTGTGTGTGTGGTTTTAACCCCCTGAGAGAGACAGACAAGATCAATACACACACACACACACACACACACACACACACACACACACACCTTCTGTCTCAGTGTCCCAAATCACTAAAGCTTCTTCAACTTGCTGACTTGTTAAAGCAAAACCTAAAACACACACACACACAAACACACACACACACACAAACACACACACACACACGCACACACACACAAACACACACACACACGACACCATGGCTGTGTGTGTGTGTGTGTGTGTTGTGTTTTGTCGTTCATCATCTTTCACTTTTTTGCACAACTTATCCCCGTCTCTCTCTCAGGTGTGAGGTTGTGAAGCGATGAGTGCGGGTGAGGTGCATTCTGGGTACTTTACGGAGTCAGGACACACACACACACACACACACACACACACACACACAGGCTTAAATCAGTCTGCTAGGTTTCATGTCAGCGTGTTGGTTCAGTGGAAATTTACAGCCAGACAGCGTACAGGGCTTTCCAGGGCCAGACGCAGGGGCTCAGAGGACGCACACACAAAAGCTACACACGCAGAAACACCCAAAACAACCCTGAGGTGTTTCTGTTCGATCTGTCAGACGTGTTGCTTTCATCAGCTTGCTCTTTTGTCTTTGGTTTGAATTTGTGACTTTATGTATTTTGTCCACAACAGGCCGCTGTAGGCTCGACCACACACCAGCTGACATCCTTACAGTTCCTGCTGGTCACCACTAGAGGGCCATAAGTCCCAACAGCAAAACAACTTCAAGTATCCAGACATACAGAATGCAGTACTTTGTCTCCTTTTTCCATGTTCAGCTACCGTTAATGAACCTTGTTTAACATTAAAATGCAGCCAGAACAAACAGGAGGGATTATGTCATTTTAGCTGCTTTTAATATGAAACATCTGCGCAGGAACTGTTAAGTTTCATCAACTGTAGCTTTACAGCTATCAAAAAAGCAGAATGGTAGAATGAAAACGATATTTCTGTGAGAGAAGAGAAACGGCAGCTGAGTGGTGAAGGTGGCGTGACGGTTGCTGTCGTACTGATGGAGCTACGCCAACACTAAATTAATTAATGCTGTATTAGCGGCATATTAGCCTCAGCTAGCTAGTACAATGGCTAGCTTGGTTAAAGCTAAACTAATGTAGAAAATCCACAAATCAACATTGATAAAACAGCTATAATTTTAGAGCACCTACTGATAGTGCTCCAATAAAGGCATTAACAGAGCAGATAAAAGACTCTGACAAAATGGTGGCTGTAACAATGTCAGTTAGCGGTTGCTACTAGCAACGTAATGTTCACCTGAAACCAACTGCTGCTGGTAGAATAATACTATGTTAGCATCCCAAAGTAGCCTTCAGCTGAGGCCAACAAGAATTCACGGTTAACTTTTAAGGCCTGTTCACAAGCAAGCCGGTTACATGCGAGTGCTAGTCAGTCACAATAACAGTCTCAGAGCGTCTTTCTATTTTCGCTGCTGTTTAGAAATGATTGCACATCATTTCATTCAATAAAGAGTTATTGAAGAGATGGTAAAATCTCCCCAAGCTAGCTAGCCTGTTAGCCTAGTCTCTAATGGGATGTGGAGCAGTTTATACTCAAAATCATGTGTCAAAATTCACCGAAGCTGAACTCAACACAAAACATTTTAGAGGTACGCCTCGGAAACGCCAGATCAACCTTCAGGTGATCGGCAAAATCATTAGGATCGATCATTTTGGGAGCTTGAATATGGGTACAAAATTGACCGACAGACCAAGTGACTAGCTTGAGGTGACGACAGCAGAGGGATGAAAAGCACTTGACAGCTTAAGTTTAATTAAAGATGCGGATAAACGCAAAATAAACACATTTTAAATGCCCTATTTTAATATATAAATTACATTTAAGTACACGAAAACAAAATCACACATATATAAATACAGTGGGGCAAAAAAGTATTTAGTCAGCCACCAATTGTGCAAGTTCTCCCACTTAAAAAGATGAGGGAGGCCTGTAATTTTCATCATAGGTACACTTCAACTATGAGAGACAAAATGAGAAAAAAAAATCCAGAAAATCACATTGTAGGATTTTTAAAGAATTCATATTTCACACTGAGAGGAACAAAACTGTCTCGTCGTGATTTAAAAAAAAAAAGATCCTGAAATGTTGTCACATCGAGTGTGCTGAGCGGGGAAATCATGGCGACACACAAACTCAGACGCTGTTCCAGCACGGACGTGGACTTGTTTGCCTGCCCTCTGTCCCTTTTTCTGTTCTTATCTGTTTTATCAGTCGTCTTTCTCTCTCATTCACAAATCCACTCAGTGCTCCAAACAGCCGAAAATCTCTCCTCTGTTCTCCCCAAATCTCACAACAATGGCGGTCTTTGAACGTTCAGAGTGAGGGCTCCAGACACTGATAAGCCCGGTGTCGAACGTCCAAACGCCAGGGCCAATCCCTGCCTCCCAGTGCATTATGGGACTGTGATAAGGACACAATGGAGGAGCACTTTTATCGTGTTTCTCATGCTAATACGTCCGCTGCTGCTTATTTCTTTTATTGAGAAGATTTCATTGGTTTAGTGTGTTAATGACTCATACAGAGCTTCAGGTGGAGAGTGTGTGTGTGTTGTGTGTGTGTGTGTGTGTGTACATGTTTAAGGCTAAATCTCATCCCTCAGGTAGAAAGGTCCTTGGGGTAAAAACACACACACACACACACAGCCCTTGAGGTTATACTACGTGTGTGTGACTCTTCAGGCCACTTTGCTTTATGCATGTGGGTAACAGGTGTCTAAAGGTGTGTGTGTGTGTGTGTGTGTGTGTGTGTGGATCTCCAAGAGACGAAATATAAAGTTAATGTGAAACAGCATATATGTTTTGTAGGAAACATAATGAGGAAATGCTTATTATGTATTGAAATTGTATATAACTCTGGTGATCCTCTGACTTTTCCTCTAGCGCCACCATCAGGTCAACATGTTAATGTGTCCAACATTCTGATTTGTGACCAAATACCTGCAGAACTACAGACATTCCCATCAGCCTCAGCTGCACTTTGGGTTTACTGCAAACTAGCTAATGTTAGCAAACTAGCATGCTCCACTAAGATGATGAACATAGTAAACATTATACCTGCTAAACATCAGCGCGTTAGCATTGTTAGCTGCTGATGTTAGCATTTAGCTCAAAGCACCGCTGTGCAGGAACTCACAGAGTTGCTAGCATGGCTCTTAGTCTTCTTATGGTTCTGTTTAAGCCACTCGGAGCTACAAGGGTTGGGAGAGATTGTCGTGATTTGACGAATCACATCATATCCTCGCGGCCTGGAAGCAAATGCTTTGTGACCCGGTGCTGGTCTGCGGCCCGCGGGTTGAGAACCACTATCCTTTACGTACTTTTGAACTGGGCTTTTTGTCAGTGTCAATAATTAGTATCATATTTGCATTCATAGATGCTTCGGTAAGAAGCATCACAGGGTTTTGTGGTATTGAAGTCGGTGTGAAAGAAGAGAGAAGTAGAGAGTAAGAGAGGAAGAGGGAGAGGATCCTCTCTCCACTAAACACTAATATATGAGCCTGCAGCCATAATAAAAGTATATTTATTATAAATATCCTCCATTCATTTTTCCAGCAGCGTTTACAGCCGGCAGTAAGCAGCCATTTTAACACTCTGAACATTTCTCAGCTGAAGGACCCTGCTCACACTGAGGGAGTGTGTCGGCTGAAAAGAGGCAAATAAAAATCATCTTTGTTGTTTTATCGTCCACTAATACAGCTGAAAATAAAACTGTCCGGTCGTCAGCGCCTGCCGAGATCCTCACTCTTTTATATTAAACTTAACTTTGGACGTAACGGATTTCCAAAAACATATTTATACTGGAATTAATGCCATCAGTGTGCTGCTCCCTTGTTCTGGTTGGATGACGGATTACGTGTTGCATCATTTTTCAGTTGTGGTCATGTGATATAGCAGTTGGCAGTTTTTGGTGGCGCATTCGAGGACACTCCAGCATTCAAGAATTTATACGAGGATGCTGAGACGTTATGCATAGATGAGTTGAGATAAACAATTCTGCAAACATGGAAAGTGAAAAGTAAAATGTAAAACTGGCTGTCCTATGATTGCTGCAGTTACATGTTAAATCTCTGAGGTCAGAGCAAATATATACTTTTATTTCTGCAGCAATTTTCATGTTTCGGTAAGTTGAAGTGAATATCAACTAAAAATCAACATTAATCATTTCATTTGATCGGATATGAACATATTAGTAGTAGTAAACCATAAAAAAGGAATAACAACTACAACAAGTGTTTAGCTGGATGTTGATACAGATGAATTAACTAACTGACTACAAAGGGGCCAAATGAGTATAAGTCATCCATTATTATTATTATCATTAGATGGTTGATTCTACTTTGATGAAATACATGAAAATAAGGAAAGAGTAGAAAAATAAAAGCTGTTATTTTATGCTTTTAAAACTCAAATCGTAAGAATCATTTGGAAGGCTTTTATTGTGAAACAAGTGGAGGAAGTGGCAGTAAAAACAGTGAACAGCAGCAACAACAAATTAACATGACAAACAGAAAACAGGGAGCACATTAGGAAACAGGTGGCTTATTAATAAAAAGGGATCCAATATAGAACAGGAGACATTACAAAATAAAAGTGTATCTCTAAATAAAAGCCTGTCTCAAATGAAGGCCTCAAATCTGTCTTTAGTTGGGCTAAATATCTATTTAAGATGAAGAAGACTGAGAAAAAGTAGGAAAGGTAGTAAGTATATCATGATTTCTGATGTGAAACTGCTGGTTTGGAAACCCTTCGTACACACACAGACTTTTAATGTGAAAGAGATGGAGGGTAAACAGTAAACAACTATTAAACAAAAAAAAAACTTGCTCCTGTTTAACATGTCAAACACAAGCAGATGGGAAAAATGATTTCTCAATTTTAAGGCTGCCGGTGATTAAATTTAACACCTCCTACAGATGTTTCACAATAAAAGCCTTTCAGGGAAGCAAAGGGATTCTTCCCTCTTAACTGCTTTTAATGTGAAATAAATGGGGGATATGGTGAGTTTGCATAAATGCATAAACTACAAGAAAACATGTTAAACAGGAGCAGAACATGGAGGTTTCTTACTAAGAAAAATATCAAATATAAACAAGCGGAAATTACAAAATAAAAGCATGTCTCTAAATAATAGCCTCCATGGTTAAATAAAGGCAGGAGTTACGGTGCGTTCGGGGAACGAGATGGAAAGTTTCCAGGTAAATATGGCAGGTTGAGGCATCACAGAAAGTTGCTGTGATATCTGATGAGTGAAAAATCAAAGAGGAAGATGTGAGCGAGCAGCCGAGGACGCACAGATGGAGAGAAGAAGAAGAAGATGAAGAGAGGGAAAAACTTGTTGTAATGGACTGCAGAGGAATCAATATTAATTCAACATCAGACGCGCTGATTAAAAAACACAAGACTGACAACTTTCACACTGCAGCAGTGTGTGTGTGTGTGTGTGTCAAATAACTCATTAAAACATCTCCAGCATCAAAGATGAGAGAAGTCAGAACATCATCAATACACAGCGAACAACAAGGTGTGTGCGTGTGTGTGTGTGTGTGTGTGTGTGTGTGTGTTTGTGTGTGCAGCAGGATTCAGCTCAGTCTTTTTTTATTTGTCTTTAATTTGCTATAAATGGGAATGTGTGTGTTTGTCTGCTACTCACGTGTTGATACTGTTCTCTATGGACTCTGTGTGTGTGTCTTCAGGGCAATTAATTGAGCAGCGATTGAAATGCGTCGCTGCAGCCCGTTGTGAGCCCCTACAAGGCTTTAAATGCAGACAAACACACACACACACACACACACACACACACAGTGAAATGCTAGAATACATAGAAAAACATCAATGTCTCACACACACACACAGTGGTGTTCCCTCAGGATCTCCACATTCAGCTGCTGTGACCTTGACAAGAACAACACAAACTGCTGCTCTCTCTCTCTCTCTCTCTCTCTCTCTCTCTGTGTTTCTCTACCTCGATCGCCCACTCTCTCTCTCAGTTTATTAAACTGTCCCTGACTTCATCTCGCTTTCTTTGCTTCCATTTTCGTCTCTCTTTTGCAATCTGTCTCTCTGTTTCTGTATTTGAATCATTTCCTCCCTGTCTGTCTGCCTGTCTGTCTGTCTGTCTTTCCTTCCTGCAGTATCTGTCTCCCTGCTGAGCCATCTTCCTCCTCCTCTAACTGATCACATGAAAGTGTTGGACACAACAAACAACACGCTGATGATGTAGCTATAACCACCGTAGCTACATCGTACCTGACGCGCACCTCTTCAAACATCACACTAGAGGCTATGGAGATACCTCGCAGACACAACAAGAGCTCTGATTGGTGGATCAAAGTGAAGCATGCTGAAACGTCTCCACTGCAAACCTTCAGCTCAGCACGCTCCCCGCTCTCTACCACAGTGAAGACAAGCTGCTGTTGGTGCCCACTCTGACTGCAGGTGCCTCCCGGGACACCACTGACGTACACATCCCATGCTCTGTTGCCATTTTGTACGTATGTAATGTGTTCAGTCATGTTTGCTTAATAAATTGCTTTGTGTAACCTGAATCTGTGCATCTCCCTCTGTATCACGACCTCACGCGTCCGGCTGTGACACTATCAGCGGGTGAAATCTGAAGCTGATATAAGAATCAAACTGTTCCCCGTGTCTGTCTGCGGGTGGACTGCCGGGAACCACGTCAGAACCTGATCATTACAGGAGCTAAAGATGTGAAGTTTGTCCTGCAGGTGGCACTAGAGCAAAGGTCATGAGGTCGCAGCAGGGTAGCAGGAATACAACCAGGAGATCTGATGCTAATCTGGTCGGGACTGACCGCGTGCTGCTGAGATATCTGTCTTTATAGACCCAAACACTGAGCTGACATCATCCTCTTTGGGCACCGCCAGCTGGGAAAAACAGCCTGCGACGTACAGCGGAATGACTCCGGAGTCACGCTGCGATCTTTTGTACTAACAGTGAGCTAGCACAGCACCAAGCAGGTGCTGGGGAACAAGATGTGGAGTTGTGGAATAAGGGGGTGTGATTTCAGGATCTTACAAAGAACTTATGCTGTAGTAACTACTGGGTACCTACTCCACTATCACAGGGTATTTATGAGCCACTGAGCAGTAATCTGGATGTTTGGGAGGAACTTTTACTGTAGTTCAATTCTTAAACAGTGTTTTGTTGTTGTGTTTACAGTCTCCACTAGTTCTTATCATCTGTGAAGCGCTTTGATCTGCACTAACCTGTATGAAAGGTGCTGTGCAGATAACGTTTGATTGACTGATTGATTATTTAACTACTGGGTACCTATTCTATTACGACCATAAAACTGAGCAAAAATCTGGATGTTTCAGGGAAGATCTTAATAAATCTGATGTGATTCTATTTCAAAATCACCTTAATGACACACAAACAGGCAAACTACATTGTTCCTTTATAATTTTGGGGTACTTAAAATAACTACGATGTACGTCTGTGCGTTTAGTTCAGAGCAAAGGTCCGAACAAAGGTGCTAATATTCTGCAGAAATACCAACACACACACACACACACACACACACACACACACACAGCTTGATAACAAAGGTACACAGCAGAGAAAAGCACAAACACACAGTTTTATGAGAGAGGAGCACATGTACACACTATTACAGGGACACACCAACACACACTCGAAAAAGCACAAACACACACAGGTGATGGAACACACACACACACACACACACACACAGACGCACACTGCTGTCAGCAGAGCAGAGTGAAGTCTCAGCGCTGTGACTCGTCTGTCTCTTCATGTTAGTGAGGTTTAATATTCCAAACCTCTCAGGGAGCCGAAAGACTGAACATGAAACAGCCTGTAAAACACAGCGTTTACACACACACACACACGCACGCACACACACACACGCTGCAGAGAGGTTCTGCAAAAGCACTTAGCACTTTCAGGACGACACACCATGATGCCAGAAATCTCCAGAAAGCTGAAGACAACAACTTGTTTTTAACAGATTTGACTTTTGGAAATGTAACGTTTGTCTTTTGACACTTTGCTGCTGCTGCTGCTGCTGTCAGTCACACCTGGCTTCTCTTCTACAGGTATTTACAAGTTCTATACGTACCCGGTCTGCTCTGGTATGTACCTCCTCCAGCAAATCGCCTTCTCCCGTCTACTCGGCTTTTATATGTTACCAAACTGACCGCCAGCCATGTAAACGGCGGCATTACAACCTTAAACTACAACTACTGCTGTGTGTTACAAACTCAGCTGACCCTCTGGGCTTACCGTAGCTGTATGTGCTCCTGTTGAGACTTTTCAGTACTACAAACCCATATACTTGACTCGAATCAGACAGTACTTAAAGCTGGGGGAGGCAAAATCTGTGCAACCTGTGCAAAACCTTCCGCCTCTCTCTGCGGCCTCGTATCACGCTGCTAAGCCCCTCCCACCAAACACACAACTTGGACCGGCAGCAGAAGGAGTCGGTTCCCCTGCGAAACCTGATCCCTCGTAGTGCTCGCTCTGCATGGCGTGAGCCTCACCGAGACCGTGGTCCCTCCCGCCGCGACTTGTCTCTCAAAGACGCCCCTCCAGCGCTTTGCAGCCGCAGGCTTCAGAGGCAGCTGCAACGCCGTCCAGCAGTGGGACGAGAGGCTAGTACACCACACACACCACCGCCCCCCCTCAAAAGTTACTACCCACTGTTTGTCATCACGCCTCTTTGCCACGTCGATACGAGCGCCGTGGCATCAAACAGGTCAGACAGGACTGAGAGCCACAGACAGGAAGTCAGACAGGAAGTCAGACAGGACTGAGAGCCAGCCAACATTGGTTAGTGCTGATTGTTGGTTAGCTGGATTGAGAAATTTCTTTCTTTCTACATTTCACTTTTTCATGTCCTGTAATTGCCTTTCCGTCCCTTATTATTTATAATTGATTTACCTTCTTCTTTAGCTTCCACCGGCTCCTACACAGTTTCTGTGTATATATCGGCCTAAGTGGGTTTCTGTATATATATTTGACCGTCTGTGTATATATTCTTTTACATTGCTGTATCTTTAATATACAATCAAAACAATGACTAAATAAATATATAACTTTTAACGAACCCCACTGGCTAAACTCTAAAGTACATTATCATCCAGCTGAACGCAGCCCGGCCTCCGTCTCTGAGGAGAAGTTGAAGTTTCCTTCCTGACGGCGGCGATAGCTGCCGCTCGGCATCTGCAGAACAACCGGGAGCGGCTGCTGCCGTCGCCTTTTGGCAGCGTCTGATTATGTATGAGTTGTCTATTAGATAGGGATTTAGGGAACATGAGCTATACTGTATATCTGGATATGATCTGAGGACAATCTGTGGGCTTCAAACAGAGAGGGAGACGCCGGCTGACGGAGAGGCTTCACTATCTGAAATGACTGTTTGTTTTCAATTTCACATTCCAGCTGATTTCCTCTGATCGGGGCACAGAGAGGTTATTACCGACGCAGACGAGCCTGCAGGACCGGAGAGAGAGAGTGTGTGTGTGTGTGGATAAGTAAGTGAGTGTGTGTTTGTGTGCAGAGTGTTTTATGTACCACATCATTGAAACGAGGTGTGTGTACGCTTGGAAACATGAAGCATTGTAAGGAGTCCTGTGGGTCAGCAGACATGTTCTCTGTGTTTGTGTTGAGGTTAGGTGTGAGTGTATATCTGTGTCCCAAAACATATTAAAGGGGATACCAGTGATTTAGCATTTCCATAAAGTTGGAGGAGTTGTGGTCATCAAATTAAAAAATAAATAAAAGTCAACTCTTAGTCCCCGGGACAAGCTCCAAAAAAATTTAAAAAAATGCATCATGAGGTCATCTACGATGCTACGCTACACATGTTCCACAAAACATGAAATAACTTTGGATCTGTTTCTGACAGAGACGAGATTCTGAGATTCTCAGCTTTCAGAGGCGACTTCAATGGTGATCCGGGAACAGAAGCTCGCTGGCTTGAGCAGAAATTTGCACATTACAGCGGCAAATGTGCCACTTTGATATTTCCTCTCAGAGGTGATACATAAACATAAAGATAGCACCAACATGTAAATATTGTCACACTGTCTAGTGAAGAAACGCCCAGGACAGCATCCAATAAACGGCTGAAACTCACTGAGGAAAAGGTGGATCTGCACCAAACTCCACCCGGAGCTCAAACACCTGAACGCAACTTTTCACATTGAAAGAAACAAAACTCCCAGGTTGACTGTGGAGTTACTCAACAAAACACAAGTCTTTTTCACTGGGCGTGTTTTTAAATCTTTATGTCAAACATGGTGTGCTGACACAAAGGTACTGCAGGATGGTGACTTCACACTGCAGCAGAAAGAAAGGGCAGCTTCCCCTGAAACCTGCGATGTGTAACACGTGATGCTGATTTTCTGAGCTGAGCTGATCACACCTCGACCTGTTTACTGTAAATCTCAGACAACAACGTTTTGTTGTAGCAGAAAACACACTGTCGCTGTGTGAGGAGGGGTTTTTTAAATCAAAGAGCCTTAAATATACTGTGTAAGGTGTGTGTGTGCACAAAGAGCAAGTGCATATGCTGTATTACACACTGTGTGTGTGTGTGTGTGTGTGTGTGTGTGTGTGTGTGTGTGTGTGTGTATCTCCATATCAGTTAGTCATTATTCTTGGCTGACGGCGCTCAGCTCCTGCTCCTCTGCCAGGTAATGAATTCTCCTCCAGATAAAGAAAATAAAAATCATCTTTAATTTCTCCGCCTCGCTGTTGTGAAAACTCTGATTCTCTCCGCCCGGGTGCGTTGGATTCGCCGCCCCGCCGCACCCTACCCGCCTGCCCGCCTGCTGCCTCGCTCAGCCGGCCTACAGGTGGAGAGAGATGATGATGGTGAAGCAGACGTTGAAATATGATGGCTGAAAGGTGGAGGCTGCAGAGTGTGTGTGTGCACACGGGCCTTGACTTAAACAAGGATTACCAGGAGCAAGCGAACGCAGCATTCACACTTTACTTTGGATGTAAACTGCGAGGAGTCAGTCAGATGTGGACGCAGTTACTCGGATACTGTGCTGCTTCAAAGAAGGGGAGAAAGAAAAGAGTTACTTTTTGTTTTGATAAAATACGACTGAAGCACGTTTCACCTAAACTGAACTTGTGTACTAGTTTGGCTGCCTCCTAACAATGAATATACAGCTACTTTGCAACAGAAAATGAGTTTTAAAAGAAATGTAATTCTTCTCAGATGACAGTTTTCACTGAGCTACTGAGAGAAACTTTCTCAATAAACACGTCACAAAATGTGAAACTGAACGTTTCTGCAAAATATTGAGTGCCAGAATATTTCAGTTGTTTTCCTACAAAATCCACTAACAACTCTGAGAAATGAACGTTTTGAGAGAAAGATCACGCTCCGGGTTAAATAACGAAAAAGTCAACACTGACCCAGAAACTAATCTAGCAAGCAGTGTAAAAGTTATACGTTCATATGGAACAGAACTGGACACTAACGCTCTCTGTAGGAGACGGGGAGGATCATTGAAGCCATAATAAAATGTTTTTGTTTACATTTTGTTGATTTGCATAATTTGAGAAGGTGTGTGTGTGTAGCACCCAATAATGTCATCATTTCCTGAAAATGTAATAAAACCCAATAATGTAATAAAATGTCCGGACTGATATTGGAATAATAATGTGGTACCTTTCAGGTAGGTCTTCAAAACTGATGACGTAATCATTTTGACGGACGCTGAACATTTATAATCCTGTCAGCGTCACGTTAGCCAGCTGAAAGCACCGAAACATCCGACACTGATTTCATGTTTGGAAATGTAAACTTCATGTAGAATCTGAAATATACAACAGAGCGGTGGGTTGCTATCAGACAAGCTGATTGGTTATTAGATTAGTGGGTTTTATTACATTTTCCATCAGATTAAGTGCAAATTCTATTACACTTCCAGGTGTTATTACACTTTTTAGGAAATGATTACATTATTGTGTCCATCATGGAGAGAATGAACAGAAGAGGAACAAGAATCGAACCCTGGGGAACGCCACGTTATTTATCTTCACCAACCGACACAACAGACTGAAACTACTGACGGATGAGACGCTGCGTCTACGTCCTCGAGTCCTGGAGTCCTCGAGCTCTGACAGCGAATCCCATAACTGATGATGGATAAGTTCATACACACACACACACACACACAGGTCCCTGGTGTGTGCTGCGTTTGTTTTATGCCCCATCTGCTCTCTCCCCCCGCCGTCCCATTACAGTTCAGCTACAGCTCGGCTCTACGGGTGCAGGCAGGGGACAAAAAGGACGTTCGCCAGCAGCAGCTGCAGCACTGAGAACAGGTAGGGATCGAGAAAGTGATCTTTCTGAATGCTATCATTGTCTTTTAAAAACAAATATATATATTTGAAGGTTGTTTTTGTAGTTTTAAAAATCAATTACATGACAAAACTTTCCAAATAACTACATTTTCCAATTTTTTCTTTCAAATTGTAAAAAAAAGTGCCTTTCAGAACTTGTCTGTGTCTACAGAGAAGGAAGAGGGTGAGCAGGAAGTGCTGTACAGCTTACAGCGGGTGTTACAGGACGCTTTTGTGATGAAGTAAAAAACATGAAGTCTCTGAGCTGTTGGGAATAAACAACTAAAATAATCAGTTTGTGGTTCCAAACTGCTTAAAAGAAAGAAAACGTATTCTTTCTGTGGTGTGTTTCCTCATCGATTAACAGGCAAGTTGGAACTTTTAAATCTAAATATGTGTTTTGCATGACAGCGCAGATGTCAACTCCCTGATCTCTGGAAAACCACCTCTGGCCTCTCGCAGTCACACCCGCTGTGTCGTCTTCTTCTTCTTCCTCTGTGACATTAGAGATTAACGTTCGGGAGCGGCTCCTCTCCTCTGCAGCTCATTAAGAGAAGATGCTCAGTGATACTAAACAAGTTTCCTGCTGCTGACCAAACTGTCTCTCTCTCTGTAGTTACTGTCTGTAGCACCAGGAAGCCTGGCACTGCAGAGAACAGGTTCAACCACTACAGAAGACTCCCAACAGGAGAACGCAGCTCCTGAAGGAGGAGTTTTAGGACGAGTGGAAGCATTTTAGCAGCGTGCTTTAACCTGTGAAATGACTCCAGAGGGGTCATAACAATGCACGACAATGAGCTGATTAAAAGATCAATTCTGACAAAAACAAAATAATGTCAGTGACTGACGTTGTAGACGATCACATGTTGTCTCCCCTCGTACAGCTCCTCAGGCTCCATCCACACTGATACGTTTTTGTTTAAAACACTAACTTTTGCTTCGTTTACGCGCAGCGTCCTCACTACTCCGGCGTTTTATAAGCCCTAAAACTGAGACCTTTTAAAACGCTGCTGATCCCGTTTTAATTTGAAAACTCCGGGTTGTGTTTTAGTGACGACGGAGGAAACAGACGTTTTAAAACGATGACGCAGACGCCCACGTTCACTTCCTGATTGGGTCTCATCAGCCACGACGTGTCCTTCCCTGGACGGAGATCGTTCTCGTTTTAAAATGAACACGTATTCGTGTGGATGGAGCCTCAGATATTGTGCACTACTCAATGGGAGCAGACTAAACCTTTTATTTTACTCACACTTCCCTGAACGTCTCCTGCTTCATGGTGATAAATTAAAACTTTGTGGGTTTAATTCATTTCAAGCAGCAGCAGCAGCGTTTCCCAAAACTGAGCGACACTACTGCAGATATTCTAAACATAAAAACCAAATACCACATTAAAGATTCATATTTATAGAAATATAGTGTTTTCAGAGATGAAGGAAAGCCTGCCTGTCTGTCTGTCTCTTTACCTGTCTGTCTGCAGGCCTTGCCGGGCTCACCTCACCGGAGACGCCCACTGATCTGCAGTAATTGCAGAGGCCGTTTCTTTCCCGTGATTTTAATTCAAACCTCTGGCACAAATTACCCCCCACGCCTCGCTCCAGACAGGTCGTCTGATAACTCTAATCCCGCACCGATCGAACTCCTGCTCATTTTGAGCTCTTCTTCGTCGTCTTCTTCTTTCAGATGTCTGTCTGTCAGGAGTCGCAGGAGGAAAGTTTGTCAGCGTTGTGAGTTCAGCTCTCCTGAACTGAATATAAGAAGCTTGACTGTAATTCATTAATGTCATGAATCCACAAAGAGGCTGGAGAGAGATTTTAAACCTTCTAAATCTTTAGTTTACAGATTTAGTTCTTTATTTCTTTGCCTGAAGCTGTGTGACACGCTGACGTTGAAATAATGGGAGTGTCAGAGCTGCTTCAGGGCGTCAAACTACCAACCTCTCTGACGATTAACACTTTAAAACCAGTTCAGATGTTTTATTACTTCCCTATTCTCTCTGGTTTCACTCAGCTGTCAGAGGCACACAGTGAACCTGCACGCTGTGAGCTATTAATCCATTTCTTTTTCATTGGCTACACAAACAGCTGAGCCTCACCTGTTGCTCTGTCTTCTACCTGCAATTTAATCTACCTGCTAATTCATGTAGAACCGCTGCGTCACAGTTAATCCACGCCGTCCAGTCAGAAACGGAAAGTCCTCAGTGGCTTTGGTAGAAAGACACTTTACACAGCGAGGCGGCCAAAACTGAAAACGTTAATAACAGGTGCCGATCCTTTGAGGGACAGGAGGGATGATGGGAAAATAGGGAACACGGAGGGAAAGGGAAGCCGAGACGGTAGATGGAGGGATGAAGGAGGCGCTGATGGAGAGAGGAGGAGGAGGAGATGATGGGGTCACTAACAGGAAGTGCCGTGCATGCTGGGATAGCATCTGCGATGCTGTATGGAGGACCTGCTGCCCTCCATCATGGAGCAGCGACGCCTCCGACATCAGACATCGCCGTGATGTGTTCAGGGCCCGTTTGAAAAGTTTCAGGACCAGAAACCAATCAGATTCCTGTTTGCTCTTTAATTTATTTTCTTACCTGGTTGTTATACAGCTGAGTGTGTGTGTGTGTGTGTGTGTGTGTGTGTGTGGTCATTGAGAAACATGAGCTGTTTCACTCCTCCTGTCTCTGCCCATGTGTTCCATTAAAAACACTATCGATCCACACACACACACACACACACACAGGTAGTGAAAGGCCATGATAATCAGAAGTTAATACGTCTCAGTTTTCAGCCACAGAAAAGAAAAGGTTGGAGACTCAGCTGACATTTATTCTTTCGCTACACCTGTCTGTGTGTTTACCTGTCTGCCTGCCTACCTGTATCTCTGTCTCTTTCAGCTTAATGACTGAAAACTACACAGGTGACATGTAATATATACTACTTTAACAGAGACAGAGTGACACACATTTTCTATTATTAAACTATGTACAGTCAAATCTAGTGAATTTTATTTTTGTCCTCCACCTTTATTCTGTTAATGCAGGTGAGGAAGAGCTCAAATAACTCGAAGAACAGTAGAGGACAGACATGCAAAACGCTAGTTCAGCATATATAAGCTTTATTTACCACCAACCTTCGTGCTTCACTGTTCATATTCGTCTTAATATGTTTAAGTTTAAATGTGTAGGTTGACTTTTATTCATTTATTCAACAATTCAAACGTTTTCATGTCGACACCAACATAATGAAATGATTAAAATTCCTGTTTTCATATAACATGATGCCAAAATCTAAATATGAAACTATTAAATACTTAATGTTTGTTCATGAATAATACTTAAATTTATGAATTTACTTTTTTTTCATTTTGTAAATCCACAGACAAAAACGCAAAGGTGAAAAGCATTCTGGGAAATGTAGGAAACTGAGTGAAGCAGTTTGAAGGAAAGAAAATTCACCAAAACATAAAAAGACAATAAATAAAAGAGCAAAAAGAAAATGTTAAGCGTCAGGTGTTATTATGAGACGAAACCAAACAACAGTCATCTTTCATTAAACTTTTATCGGCTGTTGGTGCAGAGCGAGCGAGCCGCGGCACAAACGGCACAGCAGCTAAATAATGATTACAATTAAGCAGCGTTATCACGCCGCTAATAACGAGCCGACAGACGACACATTCAGCTAATCTTCCTCTGATGGCGGATTCATTATAGATACAAGTGAGCCGTAATGACATCTATGATTTAAATATGACCTGCTGTCTGACTCTGAATAAAAATGAGCTTTTTTTTAATCATGTGTACCTGAGAGGCGAAAGTTTGGGTTAAACGACACGAGTTTCAGGAGAAATGCCAAAAAGTTTTATTCTGATTTTTAAATCATCTACATGTCGCATTTAATAAACATGTAAGCAGTGTATAACTTTATCTTTATTTCTCTGTCTCTGAGTTTTTACATTTAATTCTTTCTGCTGCATTTCCTTTTTCATGTTTTCAGCGCTTCATGTGATGAACTTTGGTTTGCGTTTGTGTGTGAAATGTTGCCCTGATCTGTGTGTCTGTTTTTGTTTTTCACTTTTTCCGCTGCATTCAGGGGACATAGGACACTTCTTTTAAAACACACACTCATTCACACACACACACACACACACACACACACACACACACACGTACATAACAGAGCTTTAAAACAGACCCATGTGCACAAATCCCTCACTATAATCGCCTATCAATTTATCTGTTTTCTGCATTTAAGGAGCAGGTACTTTCATCACAATCCATAGGGGCTACAGAGCGCACACACACACACACACACACACACACACACTAAGCCAGCGGTGGTCACATCGAGTTATGCTGACATGGCCTAGCATCTGCTCGGCGGCTCCAGAATGACACCGATTTGCACTTAAATGAGTGGATTTAAGTGGCGCGCCGCCATTACCACTCGGCCATATGTGATCCCAATGTCTTTATCCTGCATTACACTGAGGAGGACGAGAGGGAGATGAGAGGGGGGGTGACAAGAGACAGGGTGGAGGGGGTGAGGGAGATTAGGACACACGGTAGCAGAGAGAGAGAGAGGGAGTGGGGGGAAAGAGGCATAAAACGAAAGAAATGGATCTGTAATGAGAGAGAGATGGAACTGAGATGCTAAAAGAGAGAAGAGGGAGGGTTACACCGTGAGAGAGAAGAGACAAACAACAGCAGGGTCATTACTAGCTCTGATCCAGGTCTGTGTCACGGTCCTGGATTCACAGTCTCGCAGGTTTCAGTCACTAAAATCTCTCACAGAAAGGACGCTGAAAATACAAACTCATCGTGACTTAGGAGGTGAAAGAGACGACATTAGGCAAACTGACACAAAAACATAATGCAGTATCGGTATAATACAGCCTCCAGCCACCAGGTGGCTCTCTGCTGTCGAGCAGCACTTCAGTGGCCTCATCACTGACTGTTTGACCTTAAAATAACAGAGAGAACGGCGCCTCTTTCATTCCCCCGCCGCGCCCTGAACGTACCATCTCCCGCGAGAAGTGCGTAGCGCTTTACGGCACTACGTCACACACGGGTCCAGCTCGCTATTCTCAGTACGGACATCGTGGCAGAGGCCAAGAGACCGAGGAGGACGCTGATGGAGGCCGTTCAAGAGTAAATCTCAGACTGGCTTTTAGTCGCTGGCGAGAGCTTTGTGAAATAAAAGACTAATAGTCACATTAGCCAGCTCGCGGTGTCTTGATGTTTGGCTGTTAGCAAAGCTGTCGACTCGCTACTTTTTGATCTTAAGCCGAGTCAGCCCGCCAAATCCAAATCCTTCAGCCGGTCAACAGATGCACGTCGGTCCATGAGGAGCACTCTGAAAACTGCAGGGGGCGCCGAGCCGCACAAAATACCAAATCTTGCATAATGCTGCTTTAAGCAACAGACTAAATTCTCTTACTTCACCATAACCATCTATTATACAAAGAAATATAATATTAGCAATATCCAACCGGGTAGCCCTCTTTTCTTCTCTCTCCTCCCCTTTCATCTCCTCACTTCCTTCTACGCTTTTGTTATCCTCTCTTTTCCTCTATGCTCCTTCTTCCTCCTCCTTCCTCTCTATTTTCTTATCCTCCTTTTCTCTTTCACATTTCCTCTTCTCTTCCTTATCTCCTCACCTTCTCTCTCCTTCCTCGATCCTCCTCCTTTCCTCCCTCCTTCTCTGCCTTCTTTCCCTCCTTCTTGTCTCTCCTCCCCACCACTCTTTTCCCTTTAGCTAACCTCATCACCTCCCCCTGTCTGCACCTCATCTACTCTTCTTTGCTCCTCCTCCTCCTACCTTCCCTTCTCTCCTCATCCTTCCCAACTTTCTCCCTTTGGCTGATCTCTCCCTCCCTTTTCTTCTTTTCCCTCCAGCTCATCTCTCCCTCTCTCCCCTCCTCTGTACCTCCTCCTCTCCCAGACTAATCCCCCCCCCCAGCTCCTCTTCTCTCCTCCTCCAGGTGTTTTGCAGGGATAAAGGATTGATGAAGCCATCAACTCTCTGCTCTTGACATTTACAAAAAACCCTCCAAGCAAACCCCCCCCCCGTTATCTCTCTGCAGAGCTACCTCGCTCGTCACTCGCCCGACCACATCATTAAGACCCAGTAATTAGGGCTCATTTGTAAAGCCAGTGTAAATAAAGGCCCCATAATGGTTGGGATATCACTCACACGGAGGCGTAAACTAGACGTGTGTGTGTGTGTGTGTGTGTGTGTGTGAGAGGACATTAGGAAATTAGCCCATGTGTCATTAGAGTGTAGGTGTGTGTGTGTGTGTGTGTGTGTGTGAGTTAGAAAAGTTGGTTGTGAAACAGAGAAAGTGTGTGTGTGATTTGTCAGAGAGAGATAGCGTGTATTTAGAGACCTGAATTAATCATTGTTTGTGTGTGTGTGTGTGTGTGTGTGTGTGTGTGTTGGGGATGACAGGAGACATTAGGAAATTAGCGTCTGTGTCATTAGCGAGCAAGAATATCAGGGTGTGTGTGTCTGTGGTGTAAACACACATGCAGGTTTAAGATGCACTAAAGGGGCTCATTCTGGGCCGAGGAATCCTGACTTTAGGTCCTTATTATGAGTCAGTCTCCCAAAACACTGGATCCTACATTCCCCATAATGCAACGTGACGGTGTCTTTTCATTAGATTGTCCCTGCCATGTCTTCAGTCTTTAAGGCTTTCTGCTATAAATGTGCAGCCTGTCGTGATGTCACAGTGGCGTCATTGTTATAGCTCCTCCTACACACCTGTCTACATCCTGAGTGCCACTTTACCTGCACTGCAGGGAGGAATCAGACACGTCGGGGACTCAGTCTCCGTCACGTCAAACTCCACGTTTAATGTGGGAGGTTTCAAAATGTCTTCTAGATGTTCTGTAACCTTCCCCAGGACCCAGATATCGCCCACAAATGGGACTTTTAAGGACTTTTAAACCTATGACAAGACACAGATACCTTAGAAAAATCCTCAATAAGTTCTGGAGTCCTCTAAAACCCTTAGACTCTGAAGCCTCCGAAAATTAGCTCTGTAATTGTTACGCCCCGCTCAGGGCTCTGATTACGGCTCTCTATTTTTGCTCCTATTAACTCTGCCTAAATTATGTCTCCTAGAGTCTGCCTTCTTGGTCTTCGCCCGTTTCCCGCCTGAGTGGACTATAAAACACCTGTTAGATTCCTGGCTCAGGTGCCAGTTCGTCTCAGCACTAGAGCCTGTTACTTACCAGCGATACCTTACGTTTCTAGTTATATTACCCGTGTTTTGACCTAGCCTGTCTTGTGGATATTCTGTGTGCCTGCCCCTTGTCGGATCTGTCTTGCCTGAGTTTTGTATCCTGTTTCTACTACCTGAGAAGCAAAGCTTCCTCTCCTGAGTTCTGCCTCGTGGTCGTGCTTTTGGGTCCATCACTAACCACCTCTGTTGTTCAGCGTTACAGTAATCTCTTGAAAGACCCATTAAAATGTCTTCAAGGCCACCCAGAACCCCCTCAAGGAACTCAATAAGTCCTCAAACCTTCTTAAAAGGAGTGCAGGAATCCATTCCGACACCCCTAAACATCCTGAAAGACGTCCAACACCCCATCATAAAAAGGCTTTTGCAACCCCTGAAGAACCTCCAGGACTCCCTCAAAGATTGAGCCCCTCGAAAACTCCTACAACCCCATTAAAATGAACCTTTGTGAGGTCTTCAAGGACGCCCCTTAAATATCCCGTGAATCTACTCATGCATACCTTGAATAAAACACTATTAAGCGTCCTTAAAGAACCCCTGCAACCACTCAAGGACTTCCAGATACAAGGAAGCAGGAGTCTCTACAAAGACCCATAAAATGTCTTCAAGGGCACCTGGGGCAACCTCAAGGACCCTCATATCTCCCTAAAAAGTTGGTACTCCTAGAATAATGTTAAAATGACCCCTACAAATGGCTTCAAGGACATATTCTTACATACCTTAAAAACACTCAATAAGTCCTGGAACATGTGAGACATTTGAACCCTGATACCTCCTAAAGGAGTGCTGGAAATGTCTTAAAATTCCCATTAAATGCCTTCAAGGACACCTGGAACCTCCAGGAGAAACGTCGTGAAGGAGCTTCAAAGATTTATTCAAATTTCAGGTGAACTTTGATCAGCGATGCGCTCTTTGCATTAAACGCGTCGCAGCCTGTCAGAAGGTCAGTTTCACGCCGAGCGGCGTCTGCGACTCTCGCCTTCTGATCAATATGTTTTCCTATTGATCAGCTGGGCAGCTCCGAATGGCAAGTGTCAATCAATCTGGGCATGTTGATAAAAATGATTGCTTGTCGATGTGTTTATTTGCATTTAATGATCTTAATTACCATTCCCCGAACACACACACACACACACATTACCTCTCTCTTTATTCATACTGACCTCCTCCCCCCTCCTCCCCCTCCTCCCCCTCCTCCTCCCTCCTTAATAATCCAAAACATTCAGAATAAGACATGAAGAGGAGGGCTGACTCTCCCTCTCCCCTTCCTCCTTCCATCCTCTCTATTATTCTATTATTATACCTGCATACCTGGGGGGGGCTAGAGAATGTATTATGTCAATGAGAGTCCTCGCAAGTATAGAAGTATAAATGTGTGTGTCTGTAGCCACACATCACCTCTGATCCCCACTGAAATACAGTCACACACACACACACACACACACA
>LKNJ01005585.1:0-22413 GCA_002120245.1 Maccullochella peelii
AGTCTGTAGCTAAAAGTATGCGGAAGCAGAAGCATTTCAAAGTACAGCAAGTTAAAGAGGGTTCTCCATTGACTTACATTGTAAAACTTTTTTTGAAAAAAGCTTAATATTTTAAAAAGTATAAAATGTATTAAAAAGTAAAATACAAGCACACATGACCTTAAAGAGCTGAACATTTTGATAGTTGAATGGTTTCTGTAGCTGAAAGTACGCTGAAGCAGTAGGCGACCGAAAAACGTACGGAAGAATAATAAAGAACAGGATAACAATAGTGTGAATGCTGAATCAGCATTCCCACTAAATATTAACTTCTAGAATGTCAGAAGAGCAGATTCTGTCTGTGGGAAGCCTCAACATCAGAATTGATGTTCCAGATGTTTCCCATTTGCTTCGATAATAAATTCTCTTTTTATATTAGGTTAGAAAACACATTGCTGCCACATTTTCTCCATATAATTTTCAAAACTGTACTTCCAATGTGAATAAGCTATCAAGAGCATCACAGGTGTGCACTTAGTGTGTACTTCTTCT
The DNA here is from genome assembly GCA_002120245.1 of Maccullochella peelii. Taxonomy (NCBI): domain Eukaryota; kingdom Metazoa; phylum Chordata; class Actinopteri; order Centrarchiformes; family Percichthyidae; genus Maccullochella; species Maccullochella peelii. The sequence continues at coordinate 532 of LKNJ01005585.1, forward strand.
GAAATTTGTGATATAACGTTAGCATATAGCCAGGTATGGATACATATCTCTTCCCTGAGGGAGCTCTGTAGACACAGTCAGACCAGTCATGCATCTATCCATACCATTTCCTCATATTCTCCATCATTGACTTTCATTTCCTCTATGATGGCCGCAGGATGTGAGGGACAGAAGAGGATGCGGGGAGGAGGGAATGGCCCAAGTCTGATTGGATTTATCTAATGGTTGCTTTAGTGGACTCCCGGACCGCCTCTGGACCCAGACATAGCACACATAGAGTGAAATAGAGATGGCAGGGGCGGTCTGTGTTCTGAGTCCTCTCCAAGTAATGCATTTACTTGGAGTGATCCAAAGTGCGCCACTCTGTGTAATAAGAATAAACAAATAGCCATACCGCATTGGCTTTATTGTCTTACATCAATGTTGATTTATTCACAGCCGTGGTGGGCTATTGTATGCAGATTGCCTGATGCCCCCGCGGTGAACCCCTCATCTAATCCTTTCAGAAAGTAACTGCACTGTCGGGGAGGAGTGGACTCTCAAGAGAAATGAGAGAGGGTTCAAACAGTCAAGAGAACCACAAAACCATGCAGGGGGAGGGCTGAAACTTTACGCAGGCCTTTCCACCCGGTCACCACAGGTTGGATGGCAGCAGCAGGCAGGAAGAGTGTTATCATACGATGAGAGTCATTTCAAAGAGACATAAAGGCATCTAAAATCTGAGATTGGAAGCAATAATGTTTCCTCACGGGTCAGTGAGACCACACCCCAGAGAGAACAGCTGCAGCTGACCACATTATGGCTGGCGAGGGACAGAGATAAAGGAGTGAAGCTCTGGGCCCATAGTACTGCCTGAAATCAGATTTAGATTCCATTCTTACATCCAAATCATATTATGCTCCACAGCTATTCACAGAGTAGCTATCTATCACTCACATACACACACACTGTCAACATGATCCTACCATCTGTCAGTACTTACCTACACAGAGCTTCAAGATACGGCACTGATGGAGGTACTGTAATAGCTGTTGCTTTGACATCTTCTCTGCTGTGTGCGTGCTTTGGTTTAGAAAGGAGATACAGAACTCTAAAATGTTATATCAACAAATATATTAACAAGCATGAACAGCAACATTTTTTTGCGCCTTCTGATAAAATCTTCAGATTTCATCGTGTGCATCTGTGGAAGAAATAAACAATCCACACCCAGACGATTTATTTCCCATTAAATGCTCGCCCAAAAAGTGGACTGACATGTTTGATTTATGAGATCTTAGTGCTACGGTAAACGATTTGCTTTCATGACTAAAATCCAAAATATTAATCTGAAGATACAGTATCCACCAACTCCTGAGAAAAATATCTGTCTCTTTAGCAGCTAAAAGCGCCACTGTGTTCACCAGCTAGTCACTAACTGTGTGTCTGTGTGCAGTTTACAGCTGGGCAGGTAGTGTACAGCGGCTGCCTTCTGTGGCTGGAAATGACACTAATGAGAGCGGCAAAGACCTAAAATGTAAAGTTGTGCGCTGTAAAACCTGAACAATGAGCTTAAAGTTGCTCAAACGCTCAGTAGAGCAGAGGGGAAGAGTTGAGTGGTAATTCTCTGAGGGTTTGTGACTAACTGCAAACCCTTTCATTTAATCCATTGATAACATAAAAATATTCATTATTGCAGCTTTAACTTTTGATATTTTCTTTTCTCCAAGATGACACATACTGTTTAATGCTTTGAAAAGCAGCTCTTTATTTCATCAGAACTTCAGGTGAACTATGACCTTAGTTAGTATGACCTAGGAGTTCTTTCTTTATTTCCCTTTTGTGTTTGTGTGTCTTATTCTTTCAGATGATGGGTAGACATTTCCATATTCACAGTGCACTTATGTTTAAAATCCCTCACGAGGTCAGATGTGTACAGTCACTTTAAGGCAATTAACCTGTACACTTCTGATTCTAACTATTCTTTTACAGCCACTTAACTTCAACCGTATCAATGCCAAAACTTTATAAATGGCCATTATTGCCCAAGTCTCCATTCTTGAACTCACTCTGCTTGATTAGTAAAAGGACGATGTCACAGCAAGTGTTCTCTCTCTCTTGCTTCATGAGGGTTGCAGGAGGTTGAACCATTGATGAGACCTAGCAGGGAGGCTGTGAGGTCAGGCCATGAGGTTCCTGTACTTTTACAATGATCACAATCTATAATCTTTGCATTAGGCTTTCACTTACAGTAACATTAAAGACATTTTTTCTCTTAAAGCAAAGTGGTTTGACCAAGCAAGTCCAAGCAGCCCAGGCTACCAGCAGACCGTGGCTGTACTTGATGGACACTTGGCATGCTCTGTGCGCCTGGCGATTTGTAGAATCCATAAAAAGAGATGTTGAGGTAATTATGTTTGTCATGATATATTGAAAGCAGGAATCAGCAAGCTAATCAGAATGGCTGACAGCTGTAGCGTGCAGATGCTATCAGACCTCTTGTCCATGGCGATAAAATGAAAGCGGGTCATTTTAACAGGTAACAGCTGTTCATAGCTAATTTGTTCAATTATGCGCAGAGGATGCAGGCGGAGGTTGTTTCGCGGCCCTGAGGGACCTCCTCTCTCCTGTCCCTTTGCTTCCAGAATGAGCTGAGTAATGGAAATCCATATCCAACATATAAAGCACAATGAAAAAACACCAGCAGGAACACTTGTGTCTGTGATGATACAGGATGTTTCTTGTGGCACAGTAATTTCACAAAGGACAAAGTCGTTGCTAATTACTGCCAACATAATTATTTTGAGGGATCATTGGACTCTTTGTCTTTATGACAGCGGGCTGGAAATGCTGTCTCATGTGGCGTACTCCTTATAAATGCGACCAGGCCTGTGAGAAAGCAGCATCATATGTCCAACATCACTGACAAGTTCAAGAAACCACTGGATAACCATACCTGCCTCGCTGAGTGGAGTAATGTCATCCAATACACAAGAAAAATGCATTATGGGATGATGCCAATCACTCAGAATTGTAATGTTATTGTTAGCGATGAGAGGTTGTCTAGCCCCGGATTGATTTAATGCCATGAAGTTTCCCCTACAGCATGGGCTTACCCTGACCTTTTAGAGATAAATTTGATTTGGGAACTTTGCCTCATGGCTGCCAAGTCACTGTGTAATTGTCAGACCAGCATTTATAAGCCAGTAAAACCACTCCAACCAGTCAATCATGTGGAAATAACCAGTTGTTTCCAGCCTAAGGTAGCATGAACTAAAGAACCCAGAAGAGTTATTTTTGTCAAAAGAACATATAACAGCTGTTAAAGCTGTTCTTATTTTCTATGAAACATGTTGCACATAATTTTGTGCTTAAAACATTGCAGATACACCATTAATTAGAACGGATAATTATGGTTGTTCATTTCACCTTTTTGCCTTTCTCTCGGTTTTCCAAGCTCACTTTGAGATTGTGGCAAAACTTAAAAATAAATTTTCCTCCTACAAGCACATTGTGTTTCTCTCTCAGTCTCCTTCACACACACACACGCACACACACAGAGTATTGCTGGGTGAAGAGTAGCAAACTGTGCAAGTATTTAAAAGCTTCAATGTTTCTCATTATAATCCTTAACCAAACCTTTCAGATCTGATATGGGGCTTTTATCCTATCTTTAATCAAGAACATGGCCTTTCACTTTGAGAGCATGATTTATTGATTTCATGTCCAGATTTTGTAATACTCTCCCTCAAAACCCTGCTCTCGCACTCAAATAGCCCCTTTTTGCTCTGCTTCTGCTCAAACTGTGTGCTTGCACTCAGATATATTGTTGCTTGCGCAGATTTCCTGCGCTCCAGCTTCAGCCCTTCTCCTCGCACTCAGGCTGCTTCCGTGCACTCGTGAAACGTCTGCTCTCACATTTCTGCTCTGCTGTCGAATTTTTTGTGCAACAAACCTGTCAAAATTCCCCAACCAATAGAATGACAGCTGTGGTGTTAACCAATGAAGTGATCGCTGCCTCGTTGCGGGCGCGTTCGCTCTACTTCTTACAGCGTCCCGTACAGGCAGTTACTCTCTAACTGGGTTCATCCACTTATTATATGTACAGTTAATATATATACCAGCGCCCATACTTTTTATTTTACTATAATAGCTACATGTAATAGTAGCTGTATAGCACACCGATGGGAGGCCAGTGAGAGGAAAACGCTAGCAGTAGTCGAGTGTTGTTGTTTCCCACCATAAATATGAAGAACAGAACAGGAAACATAAAGAAGGATTAGGAAAAAAAGAGCTATAGTTTGCCATTAAAATAACTGCATTTCATCAAGTACACCAGTGTGGTGAATTTATCTGCCTTCAACTCGGGTGAGTTGAGTTGGGTTCAGTCAGTTCACTGTTCAGCATCAGTAGTGGTCCAAATCTCAAAAAGTCCTTCCAGCTCACAGTGATGTCAAAATGTCAACAGCGCAGCCGAGAGGACATTTTGCAATTGGGGGCGCTGTTGGATGCTTCTGTAACAAAATCAAAGAGTGATACTTAGCAGTATTATAGTTAAATAAGACTGCTATCGTCTCACCTGGTCAAAAGATTTAGTAGATGTTTTTAATTTCTAATGTATTAATTTCCATTTTGGATTATTGTTGGTGTTGACCTTTTTTTTTAAATGTAATGTTTTATTTACAGGCCATGAAAACATTCCTCTCCTCTAGCTGGAGCTCCAATCTCCACCTTCTAACCGTCAAGGCTCAACCAGCTGCACCATCTCCTCCAGTGATGGGAGCAGAGTTCAAAATACAGAGCGGCTGACAGTTGTAAGGCCAAAACCTTCAGTATGCCTCCTGAAATCCTCCCACAGAGAAATGTCAAAGACAAAAACAAACACTGGCATTGGACCTGAACACTTTTTAAAATCATGCTGAGTTTCTGCTAAACAGGTGAGCATGTTTTTTTTTTATCTGGACTGTTGCTGTTGGGGACATTTATCTAAGTTTACTTAGACATTTATCTAAGTAAAATGGCTCAACAAAATTGAATGGATTGCCATAAAAACATGGTATCACTTAGGTGATCCCCTGACTTCTCATGTAGCGCCATTATCAGGTCAAAATTATAATTTGTCCAGTACTTTGGTTTATGTCCAAATACCTGCAAAATTAATAACATTCCCATCAGCATCAGCTGTACTTTGTGTTTAGTGCTAATTTGCAAATGTTAGCATGCTAACACACTGAACCAAGATGGTGAACATGGCAAACATTATACCTGCTAAACATCAGCATGTTTATGACAAAGTGCCCTGAGATAACGTTGTTATGATATGGCACTATATAAATAAAACTGAATTGAATTGAATGTTAGCATGCTGACATTAGCATTTAGCTCTGTGCCTAAGGACAGCCTTGCAGCATGGCTATAGAAGTGGACACGATGGGGTGGGAAAAGGTTATGTCAGGTACTTCTACACACACGTCAGTGTTTAACTATAAAAGAATCAGAATCTGATAGTTGGGTTGTAGCCAGGTTGATGCTGCTACAAATCAGATCTAACCTCACATGCATATTCCTGAGGAAGCCAATTAGAAGCTAGAGTTTTGAGTGGGTACACTAATTACACTTACACTAATTTTAACATTGATTGCTTTTTTAAATTTAATTACAAATATTTGATGTTATTGAGAATTATTGAAACCAAGTTCCATGACATTAATAATAATCAATGGCTCAAGAGTTTCACTTTAAGCTGTGCTGCACATTGCATCATCGCATATTTCTGTAGGTCCTGACATAAATCTATTTTTCTTAACTTGGGCTGTCAGTGTTGAACTATTAAGTAAACATTTTCATGTGATAAACAGGTCTAATTCGTCTTATTGGCTCATTATCTTTTCATAGCAGGAGAGTAATGTTAATATATTACAAACAATATTGTAGGTTTCAAAGTGCATACTTTGCAAAGATTTATGTAACTCATTTATAATCACCAAGAGACAGGTGTCTGCTATATTTAAACCATATGCAAGCGGCATCTGGGCTCAATGGAGTCTCCTTGGCCACATTTTTAAGAGTGTATGCTGCACTTCTAGAATATATCAAAATGTGTGAAATTTATTCACTCATCTTCATAGCTGTCACTCAAAGACATTATCCTGTGAGCAGCCAGCAGCCTCTCATTATGCAAAATCAAACAAGACAGTGGAATTGAGTTTGGTGTCCCAGAGTAACATAAGCAAATATAGCCTGACAACTCATTTTGGAGAAGTCTGCCTATGCCTGGATTTCAAGACAACGGTTGGGGCATCTACACGCACGAGATGTCTTGTCTGCAGAGTGAACAGAACAAACAACTTTCTAAGCCTCAAATCCATCAAATCTGAAGGAATACGAGATGTCCATCTGTGTGTGTGTGTGTGTGTGTGTGTGTGTGTGTGTGTGTGTGTGTGTGTATAAGATCCTCACATCTTCCATGCAGCAGAAGTCAGAAAGTCATTGCTTGCATAAAATCATACAGCAGCTGGTTTCCTTAGAAACAAAAGTAACATGTTAATGTGCGTTTCAAAAAAGAATTACTGTTTTAATTAGTAGGACTCTGTTATTTTACAAGTTCTAGCACATGATGATAAAAGATATGCAACCTACCTGTATGCACCCAGGTCTTACAAGCTATAATGACACATGACACATATCCTCAGGCCGTGAGGCTGGCAGACATGAATGTTTGGTTCTAAGGTGGTGTGACAGTGCCCTCCTGTGGAGCCCCTCTGCTGTGCACCTCAGGTGCAACACACTAGAGCTGCAAAGAGACCTGCCAAGTGTAATGACGAATCACAGACAATTCTTTTAGACTATTAACAGTCACAACACAATGAGGTTTTGACATTCGTTTGAAAGGCCACTAACAAAAACAATGTGGACAGCTGAGATATAGAAGGAAAAGAGTGTCCAAATTGTTTCATAAGGAACTTGCTTTTGAGCCAGTGGATGCTGCACTGTATCTTCGCATCAATGAAACACTATTGCCAAGGAGCTCAAAAGGCCTTCATACTGTGCAATAGATCACTTTAAAATATCTCATATCCATAAAATGTCACAGCAGCAAGTGAATAATAGCAGTGGAATTTTGTAACTACTGTAGCATGAACAGCTTCATCCACTCAATCCCAGAACTCATAAATTTCCTCAGTTTTAAGTGCCGCTCACAGTCTTCTCCGTAGCCAAGCTCAATGTGAATTTCAGACTTCTTTTTTACTCTAAAAGTGACATCATCACAATGAGACCATAAATACTGTAGCTGCATCTACGGCATAACATCACCTTCCTTTTCAGTCTTCTGTTGTGGTGAATGCATGGAGTTACATGAGAAAATAAAAGATTACACTTCACAGTTTGTACAACACTCACCTCCTTAGTTCTCCATGCTTCAATCAATCTCCTCAATACCTCCCACTATTTACTGGGATATAGTGGATTGCAATGATGTCTGAATAAACCACCAAACTCCAGTTAAATTATACTGATTTGTCAATTTTGTTCTCTAATGTCACAAACCTTGAACCTAATCACACAAGGACTGCCATTACCATCCTGCAACTACTTCTCGTGTAAGGAGGCAGTGAGGATATAATGATTAAATTCTTATTTATTATGGACAAAACATCCTTTGATCGTGTTTCAAGGTTAGGGGGAAATTAATTCTTAGTGTACTGTCTTATCCAGCAGTAATGGGCTCCTAATTATTTGATTTTGAGGACTTGTCCTCATCATTCTCCCTCTGCAGCGATGCTGAATACGTTTCAAGTACAGAATATTAAAAATTATGTTTTTGGAGGAGTAAGTGTGTACAAAGGGTTGCATTTGTACAGTCACTAAAGACCTGAGAGCCTTTTACAACACAACATTTCTCTTTTTCTGGGATGACATTTTGGTTTGGGATATAATTCTTATGGATTTCATATGATAAGGACATTTGGAAGAACAAACACAAAGGAACTGTTAGAGATGATCATTTTAGGAATAGAAAATATAATTTTTCATCAGCGTACTCAAGATAGTGAAGAATAGAGGTCTGTGAGTTTCATGTGATTTTTTTTTTTTATCTAAACTTAATTTAATCCATGCACATATTTGTAATCTGTTGTCAGTATTTGCAAGGGCTTGTGTGCTTTCTAATTTCTCCATTTCTAACAGAACATTTGGAGTGAAATATTTGAAAAAGAATGAAAAGTAAAAACATTAATTTTGGATTTTCAGCCTATTTACCATGCAATCAAAAATCTACCTCTCAGATGCCAAATATCAAGGCTTTAAAAAGTAATAATTATAAAGGTGCAAACTAAGAGATAGGTCAGATTTGTTTGACATAATGTGACATGAGTTACTAACTGGCTAACTGGCAGTGAGACTGATGCATTGAGAGATCACTTAATAGATCCTGTGGATAAAGATTTCCCACCGAGCCGTCAGCTTGTGAGACAGAATTGAAAAGCAGCAGGTGGGACCGGTTAATAGCATTTTAAATCAAAACACAGCACTCAAAAAAGTGTTAACCAACCACAACAGAAAACATCATCTCCTGCATATTTTTTGCTGCTTGCTTCTGCTCTCAGAGCTCTTTGTATTATCTTGAAAGAGTTTTGCTAACTGAGCATATGTCCTTGACTAACCCATTCCACCTTATGTCAAAATATTCCTTCAAATCAATAAGCAAATATGTTAACGTTTGTAGCAAAAGTTATTTAGTCATTTAGGAATACCAACATTTATTTAATATCTAGTTTTATCTAGAGTTGGTTGTACTACTTTCAGACCCTTTCCCATTCCCACTAACAGTAGATAAAACAATTTTAATTAATTATAATCAATTCTATCATTGTATTTCGGCCCTTTTAAACACTCATTAAACACACATTTCTAACTTAATTCTGCTGCTTCTTGGACAGTTTGTGTTCGCATATACTGCTGACAGGCCACAGAAAATACAGGACAATGTTGGAGTGGAGACGGTGCTGCCATCACTTGTGTGCTTTCTGAGTATTTTAGGCTCCAATGTGAACTATTGTATGAAGACCTGAAAGACCTGAAAGACCAGACCTGCCACAGTAATTAAGACAATCAATATATTTGTTGTGTTTTTTTGGTTTAATAGAGATCATTCTCTCTCATTCCATTGTAAAATAGAAATTAAAAACTTTTTTTAAATTCAGATATTTACATATAAACAAGAGGCTGTGCAAAATGTACAAGATATTGGCAAGAAAGCATCATATATTTGCCTTATTTCTCATATATTTATATATATGAAAAACAAACTTGCCCAATTAGAAGTTGTCAGCTGATAAATCTACAAATAGCAAACATAAGTATGTACAGTAATAAAATTTGCCAATAAACATTCTTTCATAAAATGACAAAAGGTATAAAGATCAAAATTAGTATGTGCACTAAAAATATAAAAAGTTATAAAGTGGGTATGTCTATGTATATCTGATTGACTAGTTTTAGAAAACTGATCTGTCAAAGTGCCGTCCTCGTTCTGCATTTCATGCCCATGTTTACCCAACATGACTGCCATCATTCATAAATATAAAAATGTGGACATACAACTTATTAAAACAAAAAAACAGGTGGATTCACTTAAATGACTGCAATCCATAACATTGCTGGGATTCATTTCTCCAAACTCCTTTTTTTTTTTTTTTTTTTTAAATTCACATTACAGCACATGAGCTACAGACCCTGGATACTTTACACAACCACTTTATTTCCAAATTATTGATTATTGTCTATTCTTTTCTCTTTTTTTAACAAAAAGCAAAGACTAAAATGTGCTTGAGATGGCAATCCATCACAGTAAACATCCTGCCCAAAGATTTTTTAACCCAAAAAAATGACTTAAACATTGCACACTCTTATTTGAAAAGTGACATTGGGTGACATTGATGAAAGGCGGTAAAATAATTAGAAAGCTCTGCTTCTTGGTAAAATTCAAGAAACACAGAGCCAAATCGACATTATTATTTTCATAGTGTAAAAGTTTCATTATTCTTGGAACTTCTAAATCAGCGAGCTTGCTTCCAGTACATTGAACACACCAGCAAACTACAGAATTTTTAAATACGTGTGCAAATAACAATTACTTTGGAAAGGATGTTCACTGTGATAGAAGGTTCAGCTCTTTAAGTTGAAGTTTATATCGTCACTGAAGAAATGAATGAAAAACTGCTGACTGCTGGGTAGGTGTGAAATAATCTCAACAGGTATGGTGTGCTTCAGAAATGATCAGTAGGAATGTAAAGTACATGTAGTCTTTGTAGCACATGTGCTTGACTCTTGAAAGTGGAATTTCGCTTTCAACCACTATCGATATTCGATAGCGGCGAGAGTTTAAACACCAACACCTCATTGCATCACGCACAACACATGACATAAAAATTATCTTTTTGGTTTCCAATCAAGCAAAGACAAACAAGGAAAGATCCTACAAATCTGGAGAGAACTTTTGGATAGATGAAGTTACTGATGCTGATCAACACATTCTAATCCATATGGCTTAATCTGGTAAGAAGGCAACTGACGAGACTAGTCAAGATTAGTCTCTGTAAAACAATCCGCAGGCATTCAAACTGTGCTAAAATATAGTATAAATGTGTGATAAATTAAAATCTGTTAGGAACTGACAAAAAAAAAGTGTTTACGTTAACATGGTCAAAAAAATTAACATTACTGCAGTCTTGTAAAATCAGGCTGTTGTACCTGAATGTTGCACGTTAATCTAAAATGAAACCACTTCACAGAGATTTGCTGCTACAACACAGATGCCAGTGAAAATGACCCTGACAAGGTTTTTAGATCTGATTTCTTGTGTGCAGCACGAGGCAGTGCAGGAGAAAAATGTGGTTGGGTGCAACTGGTCTCTAAAGAGTAAACTGAGCTGAGAGGCACGCTGAAATCAGCGCCGAGTTCCAATGTTTGCTCCACCTCTGCGCTGAAAATACAAAAAGGGCCTGTGCTTGAAGAGGCTTTTAAAAGCAGACGTCTCTTCGGTGTTACAGATAATTCTCTTCCCACACACACGTCTCATCGGTCAGCAGTGTGTGATCAAAGAAAGTACCGGCAGAAAGGGTCAACTCTGCTTCCTCAATGCCACTGAGCGAGGCCAGTCATTTCAATGCGGGTGCTATTTCAGGAAGCCTTTATAGAGCAGCTGTGAATGACTGGTCCCTCTTTCATTCTCCAGGCAGAAAAGCAAGTCCCTGAGGTTGACTCTGGTGATGCGCTGTCGCATAAACTGTCTGGAGCCTGCCCCACTGGAGCCTCCAGGCTGGGAGGGGCCTGACCCTGAACCCTGGAGCGTAAAACGGAGCAAACACAAAAAAGACATTTAGTCTTTTATTGCCATTTTCATTGGCAAATTTGAAATAATTCAAAAATAAGCACGACCCTTTCGTGGCAAATGGTTCCATGTTCCTCACCTCTGCACTGGCACCCCTAACAGGAGAGTCCATTTTCCTTTTTTTTCTCGGGCCGATTGCTGCCAGTGCCGTTAGGTTGGCTTCCCTCTGTCTGATCTGAGCCAGCTCCTGCTGCTGCATCTGGAATACAAGCAATAACACGCAGATCAGTCTCACAGGCAAACTCATCATAATGCTGCACAACGAAAGCAGTCATTTAGTCACTTATCGTAGCATATACTTGCCTCTTTGGCCTTCTGTTTAAGTCTGAGCTGCTCGGGGTCCTCTTGCCGTGACCGAGACTGCAGTGAGGTGGAGGACATTTTAATATTTCAAGCTGGATATGTTCAATTTATTCAATGAATTGTTTTATTCATTCACTCATTCATAGTTAGCAGGTCTGTTCCCTGGTGACTGTTCATGGCAGATGAAATTTATACTAACGACACTGACCCAAGATCACTCACTCGCCTTGTCTATGCAATTATGATAGTGTGTAGGATTCTTCCTGTCAATGACACTGTGTGTCCTTGTTTATATAATGTTACCTTGGCAGCCTTTAAGAGAATCTCTCTCTCCTGCTCTTCCTTCCTTTGCTTCTCCATCTGATCCAGCTGCTCGAAGAATTTGAGCTGGGCTCGCACGTCGCTGACCTGCTCATACCGCTCATCCTCCTGAAGGATGAATGAAGCAAGACGTCGCAAGGAAGGGCAGAAAGGTCAAACAGGAGGAATTAAAATGGACTAAATGGCAATGGGTCTCACCAACTCTCAAATGACTGTAATTAATTATCACCTTGAACGTTATGTTCTTCTGCTGTGCCACTTGTGACACCTTTTCCAGCAGGTTTTGTAGTCGCTGCTGTGTAGCGTGGGAAATGTAGTTGATCACATCTGTGCCCAACTCGCTGACGCCAAACTTCTTACCTGTCACAAGAGGAGGAGCGTGGATAGAGATTTAGACTGAGTGAGACAGTGTCCGCCTTTAAAACCAAAGGCGAGAAAATGCTTTACATTTTCTCCCAAGTTCACGTGTCTCACCAATCTCCAGAGCTCTCCGGGTGAGCGAAGAGGTGGAGAGGAAGGTCTCATCCTTACAGGACCGAGTCACCGCACCAACAAGCTCAGAGTTGGTTGCTAAGATACGGGCGCTCTCCTCTGACAAGTTGACTCCTGCCATGGAGGCCACATCATTGATATCATCGTCATCCCTGGATGAAATTTAAAAAAGTGACGAGACAGACACAAACAACGACACAATTTTTACCTTTTTGTGTGTAAAACTGTCTGTGAACTTTTCATAGACTGTATATAAAGATGAACGACATGACAGCTCCCCAAAAGTGAAGCCAAAACGTCTCAATCGCCCCCTGGTGGCTGGCTGCAGTATAGGTCATAAACCCCCATGTTAGCGGGTGGGACATGGGCCAAACTAAAAAATCACGTCAAATAAAATTTCCCCAAAGATGGTTTCTGTCATTTTAGGTAGTTCTTATCACGATGATGTATGTTCAAGTGTTCATTTTTCTGATAAGTTCGACAAATGAATAAATGACATCGCCAGCGCAAGATCGCACCGCCTGTATCCGGGATAATTTAGCTTCATTTTTTGTACAGTAGAGGCAGTGGCGACACGTCATCTATTTTGGTATACAGTCTATGGTATATTTATACAAAATAATAATCAATAGTTTTATTTAGCTACTTTATTAGCTACTTTAATTCATTATGCATCCTGATTACTGAGTCTGACCAAACAACTGCACTTATAAAACCATAAGTGCAGTTCATTTATCAAAGAATAACACACAAATGGAAGCCATTTCTAAGGCTTTTATGTGCAGCGTTTGAACATGTCTGTCTTTGGTGCCCTCTAGTGGTCATTTTAAAAAGACACTGTGGTAGACAGCAATACACTCCTAAGATGCTAAACACACATCAGATGTGTGCACAGAGTGGCTTTAAAGTGCATACATACAACATATTTGTCATGACCGATGGTTCAATTTCTTCTTCCCCACCTTTCGGTCCATGAACAACAAAATGTCCGTAACAACATTCATCTGGTAAGGGGAGGAACTGAAAGGATACATCTTTTAGATGTACACTCTGCTATGTCTCAGCAGTTTAAACATCTGTGTTGTCCCTTCCTACTTTACACGTGTTTTCACTGAAATCATTTTTGGTTTCTTTTGTGAGACAACTATGAAACAGCAAATTGATCAACAGTCATACATTCCACGTTACACAAGGCAGAACAGAAATGAATTGGCTCCTCAATCAAATCACTATTTTATGCTGAATCACAGCATAAACCAGTCTATTAGTTACACCTGTACAGTCAAAGGCAATCCAATACAACAGCCCTGTAATAAATCTACTGCTGCCTGCATGCAAAATTGGGTGACATTAAAGCCTCACTCTACCTTTGTAAATGCAGAAAAATGTTTTTGTTGACACTGTGTCAGTAAAGGTGTAACTACCATGATATATTACTATGCTTATGAGGTCATTAATTAAGATAATTGCTGCATTAGCAAATGTGTCTGTGTTAACCAATTTATCATTACACAACACAAGGGTGGTAAAATATGAACAGAAACCAGGACACTAAAGAGACTTTTCAAATAAACTGTTCCTAAACAGACTAATTTACATCACGCAACAGCCTACTGCAATTAGAGCTTTACTGTCTAATGACCAAATTTTCAAGTCTTAATGTTGGCTTTTCTCTTTTTAGTCTTCCATAGTCTCTTATAACTGAATCCCTGAATGTTGTACATTCTCAAAAGCTTTTGAGAATGTACAAAATTTAAAATAGAGGCCTCTAAAACTCCTGGCATGCTGACTATTTGGAAACCAGTATTTAAAAGACAATAAATCCGATATTTATCTGAATGTGTCACAAACCTGAAGGTTCCCCCTCCTGCTTCCTTCAGCTTGTTCTTCTGAGCAGCAGTGAGAGGGTCCTGACTGACTACTTGTACTCCTTTGGCCCCTGGAGCTAACGTCTGCTTCACTGCTGGAATTAATAGACAAAGACAGAGACAGGAGCAAATTCAGACTTTTGCGGCTAACTGAAAAGAATGAGTTGTAATTACAGTTAAAATTGTTAGTGTTAGTTTAAAACATGCACTATGATGTGCATATGATTTCAGATTATTTTAGACTTGCAAAAAACAAAAAAAAACAAAACTCCTGCACACTGTCTAACTTGCAACAAACATTTTGGGGTACATTTATGATTATTACTATACATAGTGTTTTATTGAAGATTGTCATAGAGTACATTGATGTTTGGTATTTAAGCCTTCCTATTGTATGTGGGGAATGTGATTAGGTGCAGACTTACAGGCACTCCCTATTTAAGATGGCTTCTCACTGTCACAAACCATTTGCCTGATGAAGGTCTAGCATAGAAACGTCACAAATAAATGTATTTCTGCAAGTTAGACAGTGTGCTGGCGTTTTATTTTTACGTTTGATCCACTCATCCCTCTCCTAAGCACCTGTCTCATGAAATAGATGTGCAAAGTGTTTTTCTGGACTATTTTAGAATCAAATTTGGCCTTTGTACAAGGTTAGTATCCTGCCATTACAAACAACATCCACAAAGTGGCAGCACTTCCATACAGTACATAGTAAATGGGTGAAAGACCAAATACAGAAAGACTCGGAGGGAACCAATGTATTTTTGTGTTTTTCCAGTGACTTTCTTCTGTGCATTTGTTTAGCATCTGAGTCTGTCCACAGATACCAATTGGACACTGTATGATGTACCAAATAAAGAAAATAATGAAATACAACATTCAGAGCATTTGGCTGATTTTACATGCCTACTGACAAACAATTAACTGCATACTTACATACAAGTAATGACTACAAGTACAAGTGACACACACCTGTCTGTAGCTGTTTGACCACCTGCGACTGGCCCACAATGATGCGGCTATGACATTGTCCTCTGATTGTTACCATGGGAGACTGAGCCAGCGTCACCTGTGGCCTCACCATCGTCCCCTGTTGCTGGGGCACTATCTGCGCACATTCAGACACAAAGAATGAGAAACACAGAATAAAAGCACAGTCAAGAATAAGTACAAACTCTTACATGCAAGGTTTACACTTCTATGTGCATGCCTATGACTGAATTCAGATGAAGGTAACAATTCACACTAGCGGCAAAATTACCAGTCCAGGTTTACTGTGAGGTGTCTGAGTGAGGCTGATAACTGTGGTTTTGGTAGCGGCAGTGCTGGTGGACATTGAGGTGGTGGTAGAGAGAGGAGGTCGCAGCACCACGGCGGCGAGGGCCGTGGAGGCTGCTGCAGCAGTGCTGGGCTGAGGCAGCAGGCTCTGCTGGATGAAGGCGTCTGGGTCTGGGGTCAGCTGACGCAGTGCTGGGAGACTTCTCTGCAGGCAGAAAGAGGACAGATACAGATTCAATGAAAAATCAAGTCAAAAGTTGACAGAAAAGCTAGTTTTTGCAGAGAAAAAAAAGTCTAATAATAAATGTACTCTCACATCATTGTACATGCAAATAGCTCTATACACTCTCTGCACTGTCTTCACCTGAAGTTTATTCGTACGCAATGAAGTGACTAATTCCAAATTTGTGATTAAGCGATTGCAGTTTTGTTTTTGTTTTTTGCAATTGGTAACGCACATTTCTCAATATTGAGTTCACTTTTTCAAAACTCTTCACACAGTCAGATGTGGTGTTTCACTGTTCTCTTCCAGTCACACAGTGGTTTACAGCCCATCCCGGGATGGTGTCCCTTTTTCTTCCACCTTACTCTCCATTCCTCAGCCCTACAGAGGAATTCTTTTCCTCATGCAGGTAGAGTGTTCATGTCCACCAGCCACATGATCAAATGTCCCTCTTGGACGCAATGAATGCTGGATGTCTGGACATATCTGCAGAAAATTGCCAGGGACAGATCAGACATTCTTTCCTAGGTATATCGCAAGAGAGGACAGAAGGTGTGATATGAATGAAAACTTGTGGCCAAATGCAGAAGACAGGATTGACTAACACTGTTGTATTTGTTAATTTAACATTTTGTTTACAGTAATACTACACACAAATATTTAGAGCTTTGTTTCAGAGTTACACATCTTGCACTCGCCAATAAGTGGGAGAATTTGACGCGTTAACGCAACAGAAAATGACGTGTTAACGTGTAGAGTTTGGTCGTGTTAATTTAACATTTTGTTTGCAGTAATACTACACATAAATATTTAATTCTAACATGACACAAAATATTCAAGTATTTTCTGGTTGTGGCCAATGAGGGACCTTGAATCAAGGCAGGAGGAGGAGTTGCTTCAAAGATGTCTAACAATGCAAGGGAGCACGTTGTGCATAAATTAGTGATGTGGGCGTCTACGCACTCGTTACAGGCACCTACATACACCGCAAAGGAAATGACGTAGTATGAAATGTAAGCCAGAGGTGTTGTTCAGAAGAAGCCAATTTAAACTTTCAGTGGAGACAGTGAAGATTCAGAAGCAGAAGAAATCTAGCTAGCTTTAGTGGAATGAAATATGAAAATTAAATGGAACGGGATAAACAGTGCACCATCATGATAAAGTTACTACAGGCACTCAAGGTGAGCCATAGCTTAGCCTAATATTTTGGTTTGTGTGCTCCACGAACTATTCGGCTGGGAACAGCAATAGCCAAAAATAAAAAATCTCAGACTTCCTTTCTAACACCCCTATTAAACAAGAATGGAACAGCCTCTTGGCTGTGACAGGCGTTTGCGTGTTAACACGCCAAAATGAGACATCTTAAGGCATTGCCAATCACACAATCTGATATCATCCCGGAGCAACATTAATTATGATGTTGTAGGAACAACACTAACATGGCAATATCGTGCCACTAAATAAGTGCCCTTCTTTTTGTTGTAATGGAATCTTGGCTTATGCTAAATAAATAAACAAATAAATAACATATACTTCAAAGATAACAGTGATACATATTGTAATGCCACCTGTTGATACTGGTGTTTTTTAGGTCATTGTGTAACGCGTGACAAAGTGTTACTGTTGGGGGACTAGTGTTTTGTTGCATTAGTGCATTTTGGATGTGAGATTAACTGTTGTGCTGAGCTGCATGCCGGTAAAGAGAACTGTCTGAACAGCATTAAAGGCGAAGTCAGTATAGAGAAATGTGTATTACTGACTGTAAGTTATGACTATGCCATGACAGTAACATCACATATTTCTTTCCTGACCAGTCCCGTTACCCTCTTCCACATGTTTTTCATCTTAGACATTATGCCTATTTCTATTCCAATTAGTCTGATAAAAGCCATCCTTCAGTCACAACTTTGGGAAGGATGACAATGCATTGTTTTTTGGATGAGGGCGTGCAGAGAGGATTGTTGGAAACAGGGGGTCCTAAGAAAGCTGGGTGAAGGTGAGGATGTCACCATCTGTGTGCACAATATCATCAATGTTTATACACTTATTTTGTACAAGTGCACAAAATGCCTATTAGTAAAGAGGAGTAGTGGGAAGCAGTAGCATTATGCCTTACACAACGTTCAGACGGCACTGTGCATTTTTTCTCTCTTTGAAACCTCTGCATGCCTACTAGCACTTCAGAAGGGTTTCACAGACAGTTTGAGCATGTCGGTGTTGTACAACACAAACCGTATGTTTGATGCAGGATAATAAACCCATTGTTTAACCCATTCGTACCACACTGCTGTCAAAGGTTAATTCCCTGGTCATAACTGTTTAAACAAGACGTGGTTCTGCAACTTCAGTTCCATGCACAGCACCACTAAACCGTCCTGTCTGTAAATGTGATTGCTAAACGGAGTTTCAGTTCATTAAAAGTTACTGCACCAGTGTTTACTGAAAG
This sequence comes from Maccullochella peelii, assembly GCA_002120245.1. Classification (NCBI taxonomy): domain Eukaryota; kingdom Metazoa; phylum Chordata; class Actinopteri; order Centrarchiformes; family Percichthyidae; genus Maccullochella; species Maccullochella peelii. The sequence continues at coordinate 18,837 of LKNJ01005585.1, forward strand.
TTGTCATTTTACAGGATTTAATTATTCTGGCATTGTGTGAAAGGTAAATGCAATAATATAAACTCTATATTGATTTTCATGTACTGCATCTCTGACATTAAAGAGAGTACATGATTGGTTTCAAGGGCTAGAAGTCTGCAAGGCCTGCAGTGAGATTATAGTAAACCTGTGTTCATTCTGTAGTAACCATAAGGTGAACTACAGGTATTATATAAAACATGTATCGATGCTGAGCAGTGCAAACACTAGTTAGGAATAGAGTCATAAAGCCACAGCACCACGTTATTCTAAAAGGGGTACAAGTTACCTTAAGTTTGCATGTGGCACTGAAGCACAAGTGCAGAATATAGCTTTAGTTTTTGCCCTGCGAGTGCAATCCACATTGTGGAGTGGGGGTATGTGTCAAACAAAGTCTGAGTTTACACGGCCTGTAAACATGCAGTGTCAACCATTATATCGGCATATCTGCTGGTGCGTCACTGATCTCACCTTCAGGAAAGGCACAAGGTACGGCTGTGGCGAGGAGTTGAGCTCCCGGTATAACCTATTGGTGAAATCTTCTGGCTCTATCTTTGCTTCCTGTTGTACAATAAACAGAGGATGGGTCAGAACAAAAACAAAAGAAAACACTAGTTAAAAAAAAAAATAGACTGATGGAATGACAAGAAGATCAGGACAGAGAGATTTTTACACGGAGATGGTGAGAGAGAGAGAGGATGGAGTTGATGGAAAAGAAGAAGAGGAGGGAAATTTACCAGCAGGTTCTTGACCAGCTCCTTGACGTTGGCTGTAGTCTCAGAGGACTGTTTTCCACTGGATGCCAGCTTGATCAGCGTGGACAGAAAGTTTCTACACTTTTTCACATTCTCCAGTGTCTCCTGCAAGCACATACACACAAAATGTAGTAGTAGTATATAGTAGTTTTTCTTAAATATACACATCAGACTTACAGTAGAAATGTGAAGCAGAACACACAAATACCCTACAATCAATAAGTATCTGCACTGTATATTTAGCTTTGAAAGATTACAAAGACAAAAGCATTCAAGGTTAGTACTTCTCTCTTACAGCTGAGATAGCTGTTGGAGTGACAGGGGTCCCAGTGGCCCCAAGGGGCCCTACCCTCTGTGTAACTGCTGTGGCTGCAGATCCAGGCTGCACTGTGGTGGGCGTTCCTAGCGGCTGTCCCGGGGTGGTGGCAGTTCCTCCCAGCATGATGGTGTTCTATATAAGTCAGTGAATATGCAGTCATGAGATGAGACTCAGGAAAATGACACGGTCAGAATAACAGTACTGACATGTCTGGTCCTGAGGCACAGTACACTCAACTTTACTAGGACATGAATGAATTGTAAAAAATGTCTCCAAGCTTAAGTTTTCCAGGAAAGAGCTGTGCTAGATATTATGCTATCACAGAACACTCATTGATATTTTTATACTACGTGTACAACATCACCTCTTGGGGGCTTAACAATTCTCTTCTTCCACCTCTAAATCAGTGATTCCCAACCAGGGGTACTGGTACCCCAAGGGGTACTTCTGCAGTTACCAGGGGGTACGTGGAAAATTGTGAAGCTCATCTAATTGATAAATATATCCACATATTTCTGTTTAGTAGAAAAATCAACACACAAGTAAGATTACAAATGTGTGTGATGCTGATCTTAATAGTTATTGTCACGATAACTTACCAACTATGGTAGTCTGACTGTACGAGACATGGCTCAGTTTTCCACCAACCTGAGTCAACTGTAAGTTGATTAAGACTGCAGAAAAACTTAAAAATAAAGGTCGAAACAACCAAGTTCTGTCACTCCAAATGGCAGTTGTACAAATGCAAACTTGGCCAAAACTACTAAAAAATACCATTTAACAATACCATAAAGCCATCCGTTCTATCAAATGGTTATGATAAAGGGCTACTTAGGCATATCTGATAAGGCTGTGGGGGTATGTTGGGAACCATTGCTCTAAATAACAATAGAAAAATATGATGCGCAAAGCAGAAAATTAAAACCTGTTAATGAAGGTTAGTAAAAATTAATTAAAAATTAACCTTTAAGGGAAATTCCATTGCAACCTGAACAATCACAACTCACAAGAAAGACTAACACAACCAGCAAGGTTTTCAAAGTAAGCAAACAAACAGGCCACTCAGAGAATACATAGAAATGAAAACAAATGTGCTGGCCTTGTTGCAAAAACCCATCTTTTCATTGCTGCACATTTATTAGGCAAAACAAGACGACCATACAACCTACGAAACAGGTTCTGGGCCTGTTTTTAATCAAGCATTTCAGAGTAGGAAATCAATCCTAACTGGTCCAAGAGAGATGCATGTATCCCTACTTTAGCAGGACTAAAAGCCTTATATTAACTCTCTCATTCTAGGAAACAACTCCTATCTTCTCCAGGATTTAGGAGCTGCAGAGCTGTTCTCAGCAGGTGGACAATCATAGGACAAACACGTGCACATTACACTAGGATAAATCACATTTTTTTCTGTGCATATTGTTGGCAACCCCAGCCACAGCAAATGTCTTTTGAGCAACGGCAGACCACAATGAGTGAAGCAAAATTTGTGGGCTAGCTGTGTGAGCTTAGTGGACGCAGTGAACATCAAAAAAGATCCTTTAGTGAAAAATGGACTTCAGGAAAAGGGGAACAGCTTGACTGGTTGGGTTAACATTGATGTGGGCAGCAGAGAAAAGGGGGGCAATTATGATGGTGATGCCATTGATGTCATCTGTCTTTTTGAGTCACAGGAGGTGCAGAACTAGCTGTGCACAGGTAGAAATTGTATCTACCTGCCAAAGCAGCTGGTAGGGGAAAAAATATTATTTCAGACCCTGTGAATCATCTTTTATGTTTGCGACTAAATTTAAGCCAAAGTGTAACATGCAGCCAATCAACAGCATGTTTCATACAGAGCAAATGGTTTGCTTTAAGTTGATCATCCAATAGTTACAGAGTGCTCAGTGTCAGCACGAACCAGATTTCCTGTAATGGAACAGAGTCATTCAAATCAGTTACCATTCTTTGTGGTGAATGACCAGACAACTTTTATTGGCATTTGGCGCTTGATAACTTTATACCCTGCACATTGAATTAAATACCACAATATACAATATGTGGTGGAGTTACCTGCAGTACAGGAGGCCTCTGCAGTGTGGTGGTGGCCGTCACAGTGGTCTGGACTGTGGAGCCTTGTTTAATAATGGTGGTGGGGGTAACGGAACGAGCCAGCAGTGACGCGCTTGGAGCCTGCAGAACAGCAGGGGACATGATTTTTATCACTAACATTAATTCTCAATATTGGCGGTTTCTTTTGTTTTGTTCACTCATTTTAAAGTTGGATGCAAAATTCCACACAAGCTAAATGAAATCTGAGAATGGGTCATTTACCACGCAAGCAGGGTGTGCATGTGAATCCAGTAACCAAAATGTAATTAAATCAGGCTGCATTATAAAATGTATCAAATGTATCAGATCAACTTGGGTGTTTCCTTTTACAATTTGTCACAAAAAAACTAATTAGCTAGTTAGTTTAGACAGTAAAATGGTGTATATATATATA
>LKNJ01005586.1:3099-22230 GCA_002120245.1 Maccullochella peelii
AACCAAATGAAAGTTTCTGCATGACTGTATGCATAGTTCAATAACACCTCCATATTCAAACTTCAGCTTCCTACTACACACTCAATAGATTTTGGACATTTCTTTATTAATAAACTATTTCTTAGAGCCTCAGTAACAAATCTATCTATCTATCTCAAATTCGTATCGCTGCCAGTCTGAATAGTTTTGATGCCATTGTTTTCAAGCTAATGACATCAGACTTTCTTTCCTTCATGATGGGTTTGTTATAAGACTACAGCAGAGGAAAACACTGACCTGTAATCAGGGATCTTCTCTGCCAGGCCAAAGTCTCCCACCACAGCAGTGAACACGCCGTTCTCACAGCGAACCAGACAGTTCTGCACAGGGAAACAGTCAGGAGGTCAGATATACAGACAACTATTGGTAGAAATGTGCCAATTAAAATGGACGAACCACCTCAAAGTACAAGAGCAATTTTCTCGCTGACCTCTAGTCTAGCCAAGCAGATAGTTTTGGTTTTATGTGTTCAGGTTGTAATCGAATAAATCATTCTGTAACATGAGCCCGCTGTTCTAAACTGTTGTTCAGGCTACAACTGTTAGCTGTAAACTGTAAACACCTGGACTTGTTTACAAGATTACATCAGCACCAAGGACCCCACTCGAACGTTGAAGACTACGTGAGCTGAAACAGCTCCAGTATTGTGATTGTGTTCTGTTACTTCTCTACAGTTTGCCTGCAGGAAATGTCGGGGTGGAGCTTTAGAGGCTGCAATTAGTCCTTCCTTATAACAAAGCAAGTTTTGAAAGTAACAGCGGTACTTTACGCAGTATATGAGGGGGCTGAGTGGCGGCCTGTGAATAATTCAGCTTGCATTTAGCATCCTGATCGTCCTAGCCCTTTCAAATATCATGGGAAATAAACGTTCAGATCGGACACACTGATCACAGATCGATTCCTGTCATTTCCTGCTTCCATTCGAGCTTTCCTTTTCCCGTTCCCGAGCACATAGACCACCTTCTGTTTTTACAAAAAAACATTTAAAGGGTTTAGTGCACCCTTTCTATTTATTGACTCAAGAATCAGTTTTGAATCGAGAATCAATTCTGAATCGAACCGCAACAAAGCAAATTGGAATCGTATCGAAGCGTGAGATCCCCACCCCTGATCAACATAGCCGATGTCGCCCTCATGATCCATACTATGCATCTTAGACCGGCATGCTGTACCTTGGAGGTGAGGTCTCTGTGAAATATGCCCTTGCTGTGCAGGTACTGCAGCCCGAGGGCAATATCCAGAGACAGGCCGATCCTGACACCCCACGACAGGTACAGGTCACTGTCCAACAGCTGCTCCAGGTTTCCTCCATTTATATACTACAGAGAAAGAGGGGGACAACAGAGAAGGCAGGGTTAAAATTAAGCATTTTCCAAACTTTCAAGACTTTGTACGAACCCTTACTGTTGCCGACAACCATCAAGAACGTAATCTTGAAGCCTTCCAACAGAGAAACTCTATGGACTCTGGACTAACGGGGCAGCCGTTATGACGGGTAATTATTTGATGCCCATGTGAGATTATTTTCTTTCTTGTATCCTATGTTTGTCACTCATCATTTGATTTAAATTCAGGGCGTGTGAATGGGGTTAGACACTTTAGAGACAGCATACCAAAGGTTGTGCTGCCCACAGATTGGCCCTCGCCTGCAAGGACTCATCAAATGATGTAAGGTACATGGCCACTTTCAAGGACCACCATCAAGAACTTCATTTATATTTCAGAAACAGTGTACTGAAACACTTGGAGTCACACAAGAGTCCTTGGAGCCTTGGCAGAGGTGAGAAGATGTCCAGGGGCAAAGGGACCTTTTTACCTCCAGGCTGGTGTTTTGCCCCACATCACATGCCTGTCCAAAATCTTTCAAAAAACACGTCAACTGCAGAAAACAGCTTTGGTTTGTTTATGACTCTGACCTGCGGTGCTTTGGTTTTCTATTGACATGATATGTTTTACTGAAATATGAGCAGAATTCCAGAACTATGGGATGCTACTACTTCGGTCCTCATATGCTTATTGGTGTGAGGCTTACAGTTTCCAGTTTTTAACAGTTTTCACCTAAAAATACAGGTCAGATTAGACTGAGTCAAACTGTTCAGAACAGCTTACAGCAAACAGAGCCCTCTGGTGGCGACTATGTTCAGCTCTGCCTCTGTGGTAACCATGGTAACCACTGCACATCACCTAAGTGTCAGCAGTTTGGAAGAATCTCTTTGTAAAGTACCTGGTATAGCATCATTTTAAGCAGATACAGTACCTACTGCTAATTGACAGCTGCATTTGTGATCATATTTTAGTTATTTCAACATGAAATGATTTGTTTCAGTTATTTAACCATTACTTGCAGTGTAGCCACAGATGAAGGAGAAGAGAGAAAGGCCAATGAGAGTGAAAGCGGGAGACTCAAAGTGGAGAAGAAAAAACAAAACAAAAAACAAACAAAACAAAAAAAGACTTTAGACATGTCAAGAAGCTGTAGGAATCAGACAATATTAAAAGACAAGAGATACGAGTGATGGCTTTACCTCAGTCAGAGCGTGGAGTTGACCTTCGTGCACACAAACCCCAAGAAACCTGGCGAGACGTAAGGAAGTATGATTAAAACAAATACCGTAGGTCATATTTGAGAATGTTTCAACGTTTTATTCATTTTTCCACATTCCCATTGTGGAATTCCCACAGCAATCAATGGATATTGTCACTTTGCTTATTTTACCAGCTGTTCTCATTAACTTTGATTGTATGTTTTGACCAGGATTATTAAATGCTTCCTAATTTCCAGAGTAATGGATCCACAAAGGACTTATCTAGCTATGAATGACAATGAATTTCTTTTATTATGTTGAAAATCAAGCATTTTTCAAGGAACATATTCGTATTCAAGCATTTTCCTAATCTTAAAACATAACGATTAAAATTAAGCATTTTCCAAACTTTCAAGACTTTGTACGAACCCTGTGTTGACTGTCGACAGCAGTGAAAAGGTTATCTGAAGCTGCCACAGTGTCAACCAAGTTCTGGAATATTTTTAAGATGTGTTCATCAGCAGCCACATTCAAGTTTATCATTCAGGCAAACAGCACTACCTCGCCAGCTGTTTAGACACTTTGCAACTGTATAGACATCTGTATTTAAAGAAATACACATAGAAGCAGGACTGCCTTCACACTGAGGACATACAGGATTTCTTTCATTGTTGCCTCAGCTGGTCTTTAATGCATCCTTCATAACATGCCAAAATTGTTGGTTGAACTTGTTTCCAATAGCGACATTTTTACTATATTCTTCTGTAGACCATAACTTCTGGACTGAAGCTGCCAAAGTTCAGAATCTTCAATTTGATTTCACTCAAGGCAAAAAAGATGCTAAATTACAGCCGATGAGTGTTTCCTATCAGCTGGGAGTCTTAACATCACTGACACTCTAAAAGTGTGACTACAGGGGACAACACGCTGGACCACAGGTAGACTATGAATAGAGGCAACCCCCCAAAATCCAGAAAGGACACAAGATCTCACAGAAACAGACATCCACCAAAAATAGTGTCTTGCAAATTTACGCTGCACTCTGCACAGAAAGGTAAAGGAACAGGAACGGTGTGTTGGTGATGGTTCTTAATGAGAACGTTGAGCATCGACTGGATCAGAAGTGGGGGATGTTAATGATTAATCCATTAATAGCTGTTCAGAATTTAACCGATACGTTTGTGTGCCATTTCTCTGGAGTCAACACACGGGCCCAGATGTGAACGGGCTTGGTCCAACAAAGTTTGATCTACTGTAACGCCCAAATCTGAATTTAAACTCACTTGGCAACACAAGCGTCACATACACAACGTTGGAGGTGTGTTTTTAGATAAGTTATTACCCACCTGAGTATGTTGGGGTGGCAAAGCCTGTTCATGAGCTGCACTTCTCGCAGCATGTTAGCTTTGTTGCTGGCCAGCGTGTTCATTTTCAGTGCCATCACCTGCCCTGTGATCCGATGCTGCACCTGGAAAACAACCAGAGAAGGTTTACAGTGAGAAAGCAAGTCACACGGAGGGAGACTGAGATGTGGTGTTTCTCCTGGATGGTATATTTTCTCTGAAAAAAGAACAAATAACTGCACTTCAAGCTTTTGTTGAGAAGAAAGATGTGTTTGCCGTAAGTCTATCCTATTGCGTCCAGAGGCATTTTGGTCTGCGCCCGTTGATAACACCCCTTGGAAATCGAAAATGAACTGGCAGGTTCCAGACTAATATGCATTTGCTAATTGGTATGGCGATGTCAGGCTAGGTGTTTCAACCAAGCCTATCCGAACACCTTTGAGGTCCTGTACTCGTTTCAGTTTTGGTTCCACATGAGACATGTAGCAAGGAACATGTGCACAGATCATCTGTTCTCTCTAACTACAGCACATGTGATTTATCCGGAAACACCACATTAATGCACATGTAGGATTGTCTGACAGAGAAAAAAGATGGAACATTAATAATGTGATTCCTTTCTCCTGTAACAGCAGATCACAAACGGAGGTTTTGAAGTCACAGCTCCATGTACAGCTAGTGAATATGTAAACGCTGGGATCCCACTGTCATTTTAGTGAGCGTTTGCAGGGTGCGCCTCTCTCCTTTTTGCATATGCATGCATGTAGGGGAGGATCACGCAAATTATAGACGGAGACATGTTAACAGAGGTCAATTTTGTATTCTGCTGGGTTCACTACGGTCACACAATTTGCTTTAGCCAGCAGGGAGATTCTCCGCCTCTGAAGCGCAGCCGTAAACACAGCGCAGATAGGATTACACAAGGTTGTAGTGGGGAAAAGAAACTGAAATCTCAGTGATGACGATATGCAGTCACACCACAAAAATATCCAGCTGCCATATTGCAATATTATTGTGATGTTGTGCAGTGACCTGTGTTACACTGCAACACATTTACATCAGACAAAACTCTTCACACGTGTTACTAAACTCAGTAACCTCTTTTGATAGTTTACCATTAAAGTTTGCTTAGAACCTTTCATTTGGACGACATGAACTTTGTAAAACCACAACACAATATGAGCATATCATCATGGCAGTCAATGAAAGTGATAACACTGAGTTGGTTTCCAGGTTCAGTAAAGTCATATCGTATACAGCACTGGATTGTATGATATAGCTTTTGGATGTTGTTCAATAAACTTTGTCTGTTTGTGGGATTTGTTGACAGTGTTAGTGTAGCAGGCTAACAGTAACGTAACGCTGCTGATTATTTGCCAAGTCTGGAAACCCCATGATAGTCCTCACTGGGCTAGGACTAGGCTAACACAGTGTCACAGCACATGGACACGTGCTGAAGGTGTGAAGCTGCAGGTGCAGTAGGTCTGTGGTGTGTGTGTGTGTGTGTGACCGGATGGGTCATTGACTGCTAATTTGTACCTGCAAAGTTCAGCCAGTGTCTGGAGCTGCAAGTGCATGCATCTGTGTGTTTGTGCATGTGTGTGTGTGTGTGTGTGTGTATTAATAGCACAGCACTAATAGGCTTTCTGGATTTCCCATCACTCTTCATGATTGGCACAAATCCACTGGGCCGTTCCTGAGGCCCCGCCCACAGCAGACAGGAGGCACACTGACACACAACGCAGAGTGAACGGGAAAACAGTCAGCTGACTTTAACAGTAATAATAATAAACCTAATAAACTGTGTGCATCCATTATCATTGATTAGAGCTCATTCAATCAGTGGTGGTTCTGGTCCAACAGCAATAAGTGCAGTGGGAAATGATATGACAAAATGATCTTCCTCTCTCTTCTGTTACAGCCTACACAGACACTCTGCACTAACAGAGCCTACTGGGGCTTTGAATGTATTTGGTATTTCCCAAAGATGAATGTGGAACGCTGCACACTTCTCACCCTCAGTGGTCGCTATCGTGGCTATGTAGCGGAAGGGGAGGGGCCACCAACCTACGCAAATGGCGGCCGTGGCTGCGATTGTTAGGGTGAACACCGCACTAAAAGTAAAAGCACGTTCATTTTTTTAATGCTTTTTAAGTCAAGTGAGCAAACAAGCCGGCAGATATATTGGCAGGCGACAATCGCGGTCAACTGTTGGCAATAATGCTCTGCCAGGTTGTAATTCGCCTAGGAGAAGAAGAAGAAGAAGAAGAAGACATCCTCATAAGGCTGTGTTCGAAATTGCATACTAACATACTATTCATACTAAGTAGGACGTAAGTATGTGGATTTTGTGTACGTGAGAAATACCCAGATGTATACTTGATTAGCAAGAATTTCTGAGTATGCGACGTGAGCTTACTGGACATACTCAACTGTCCCAAGATTCAACGCACTTGGGGTTTAATTTGATTTCTTAATGTTACTTTTGGCTGCCACTCAGCCCAGTGGTGATGAGATGAGGCAGGACGAATCACCGAGACAGGTAAAAGTAAATATTTGTCAGGTTTCAAACGGTGTGACTTAATAGTCTATGTGTCAATTTAGAGTTGTGTGATTCAACTGTATTTCAAGTTTTTTTTCCTCGAAACAAGAACATTTATAGATTTTTGTAGTTTTTAATAGTTGTCGTGTTGTTTTTTGTCAAATTAGGGGTTTTGTTGCTTCCTCTGCACCTTTTCCCTTATTGAGGTGGGCCACCCTGCACTGACTATAACTGAATATTAAATGTTGTTTGTACCCACTATGCAACACTATTTCAAATCTGTGTAACTTTTCCCACTTTATGCCTTACTGGACAGGTGGCTTTCTCCGTTTTTTTCTCATTTCGTGGTACTGCTAGTTTCTGGGTGGATTTAAAAGGCAATTTTAAAAAGAACAGCTGGCCCGGTTAAACAGAACCACCACTTCAGTCAATCACACCGCTGAGTTGGTGATCAAGCACAACATAGAACATTAACAAAGTTGGCCAAACATGGTAGGGCGGGTGGAGGGCCATTTGGGCAGTAGCTGTCCCCTGTATACATGACAGTACATACATTTTCCTTTTACATTCATGAGAAATATCTGAATGAACCCTCTCTCATCCAACAGAGAGGGAGGCCCCTCTACACACTAGATGCTTCATTAAAAGAACAGTCAGGCATGTTGGGAAATACCCTTGTTTCCTAGCTTACCCACGCTCTGATGAGAAGATCACTATCAGTTTCACTATAGTGTAAGTGGTGCTTTGAGCTAAATGCTAACGGTAGAATGGTTAGCATTAATCTGAAAAACTGAAGACATACAATGGAGACTTTATTGTTAGTGTTCTTGAAGTAGCTGGGTTAGTTTGCAGTTTGTGGACACACCTACACAGAAAACTTGTATCCACGGGCGTAGGACTGGGGGTGGGGGGACAAAGAAAGGGTAGTAATTTACAGGGTCCAAACATGTGGAGGGGCCCACGAAAACTGCTTGTAATAATAATTTTGAAATAATTATCACACCAAATCAAATAGGGCTTCTACAGATAGTAATGGCTGAATAAACCGGCTGAGAGACTGAGCTTTCTATAAGAATAAAAAACAGAAGAAAGGGGAGCAATAGTAATATTAGCTAAACAACAAAGGAAATGCACAACCAAGGGAAATATTTGAAAAGTGTTTGATAGATGAGTGGTCAGCATGTAATCTTAACATAGCTCGTTGGTAAATCAGCTAAAAGTGGAAAAACCTCAATTTCAGAAACAGCAGCTGGGAGCGGAGCAGCAGGTACTGACAGACCTGATGTGCAACAAGGTAAGCTTGAATTTCATTCAAATAAATATATGCTAGCAGGATCAGGATTAAAGGGCAGATGTATGTTGCTGGTGCTACAACATGCTGTTTGAAGCTGTAGAACAATTTAGTAGCCCAACATGTTAACAAATGAATCATGGTGTTGTAATGCTATCTGCATAAAATAACAGTCACTGCAAATAATAACTGGAATCCACTTTTGTATACACCCACAGCAAATACTCCCAACTACTACTTTACATGGCTTTACTGTACTGTGTGCCCATGACTGGTACATGTGGCTGCTGTGTGCAGTCTTGATTTGGTGTTCAGGAGGTGATCATTTTCACTGGACATGAAGGTTACCACGGAGGAAACAGTAGGATGTCCACACACACACACACACACACACACACACACACACACACAAAAGTGGTGTGTGGGCCTGTCCTCCAGTCAGCCTGTCACCTCACATACACAAGCAGACAACACACACACACTTACACACTGTCTATGCAAAACAACACGCAGAGTTCTGACCTAAAGCAAACATCCCATAATGTTCTACCAAGTGAACTATAGAAAGTGGATCATTACTGGAGGGTTGCATGTTTGGAACTGCCTGAGAGTGTTGACCTAACATTGATTGTTTGACATTTTGGCCAGTTTTATTTCAAGGTCACATACCTTGAAGACCTCAGAGAAGAAGCCCGAACCAATCTTCTCACAGAAGAAGTCGTCGATGCGGGCCAGACTGGACACGGCGCTCCTCAGGGCTCGGTATGAGGATGGGCGGATCCGGTTGGGCGCGTGGATACTGTGGAGCGGCAGCTCGTCTGGGCCGCCGTGGCCCTCCTCGGGATCGCAGAAGCAGTACTCTGCGTGGTAGTCCATGGTGCTGGCGGACCACTACGCTCCAGTTGCTCTGTTCTTTCCCACAGGGGAACCAAAATGTCTGTTAGACTACAGTAGTCCTGAGGCACGAGGTGACGGTGGCTCCCACCATCATGGTGGCTGAATGATCAAAGTGTCTCGTGTGGGTTATATGGATGACCTAATGACCTGATTCTATATGTTTTGCACAACACTGCACTCTGATTGCGTCTGCTCTCCAGGTTCTACCCAGATAAAGGCTGCAGTAGAACTCCGGTTACAACACAAATATAGAAAAAATCTTATCTATATTTCTACTTCTTTCTAGTGAGCCACATTTCTCATTAGTTCAGCGTCATCTCATTCAACTCATTTGAGGTGAAGGCGAAGGATAGAGTCTACCATTCCTCCCAGGTTCATTCATCCACACTGCCAAAGTGGCCCCGAGCAAGACTCCAAGTTCCCACCAGCTCCGGGTTTGGTTCTTTGTGGCCTCTGACGTCCCAGGAAAGATGGAAAAGTCTCACTTATGAAGTCACTTCAAATCTACAAGTCGCTGCTGCAGCGGTTTTAAGAATTCCTGCAGCCCGTGAACGTGGCCTCACCGTTTCGCTACGTGAGGAGGCTCGATCCCCTCCGTCATCCCGTTAGTTTGGAGGGCGGCTGATGATGGACGCTGCAACCGCACGGTACCGGGAGCATATAGAGGTCCCTATGGAAGTATAACAAGAATATGAATATAGCACAGCACCGCCGACAGGTTTACAGCAGCACAACAGCTAGTTATATTAACGTTACAGCAGAATGATCGATGCTACCGGAGAAATATCACCAATGTGTAACCATATAACATCATTAAGTACCTTCCTCTGTGGGCAGCCCGGGCCCATCTGCGGGCTGTGTGTGGTACGGTAGCCATGAGGCTAGTGGCGTTAGCCCCAGGGAATCACCGCTCGCAGGGCGATAAGCCCTGGATAACATCGAGCTGCACAGTTCAACCGGACTGTGGCTTAGAAATAATTACAGGCCTCATTCAACCATGTTTTTTTTTTGTTTTTTTTTATCACTGCCTACTGTAAATAATAATTTGACCAAAGGTAAATAAATGGCAGAATGACAGCGTTTCGAAATCCCATATTTCTCCTGGCCATTGAAAAAAAATCCTAGCTAACGTTACTGTTAATAACGGGAGCTGTCAATGTCAAGCGGGCTGCAGGGGCAGCGTCCACGGCTTACCTCTCTCCTCGCGTCGGTCTGGATGGAAATGTCGATGCGGTCCGAGGGTTGGAGGTGAACTACGGCCAGAAATATCGCTCGGCAGCTCGGCGGTGTCTGCTGTTGATAATCCTGTCTGGATTCCTGCTTCACGAGCCGCTTGTTGGGACGGCTACCATAATGAAACAGCCCGGAGTCAGGCTAGCGAGAGTGATACAGAGCACTTCCTGTTGTAAATTTCATAATAAAAGCGTTTCAACCTACGTATATGCAGTAGCCTATGCAGATATACTGTATATAGCTGCACTGTACTTGAAAGAAAATTGTAGTTTACCACTCGGAAAGCACAACCTTGATTTTCAATAGAAGATTATACAAAAAATATAGAAGCATGACCTTGCTCACACACACAGCCGTAAACCATGCCTATATTTTCAAATATGATCGATCCACAAACGCACACAAAAACAATCCCGTTTTCTTTCTGTAAGTAAAAATGTTCAATTGTGTGTGAATGAATGAAAAATGTTGCCAAATCTGATCATGGCTATTTGACATATGTAATGTAAAGACAATTATGGACATATTGCAATAAATATAAAGAATTCATTTACCAAGTTAAACAATTTTAAGTATTTTTTTAGTCTGAGGTGAATGCAAGTTTTAAATAAGAATACAGCAACTGAAAAGGCCGTGATTGTATAAAAATGATGATTCCAGAATTTATTTGGTTATTTTTTGCCATATGATTATCCAGAGGGCCAACTTTCACTGCGTTTTAATTTAACGTTTGATCCCTTTAAAGCTTTTATTTTGAAGACACAGTCACACTTCCTGTATGTTTTTCTCTAACTCTGTGGAGCTTGACACCTGGCACACATACGCCAGAGCTGACTGAGCGGCTCTGATTGGAGCAGATGAGAAGGCAGTCTAACCCTGACAGCTGATCTGGAGTCAGTTTCCTCCGTCCAAACCGCAGGGCTGGAAGACCAGAGATTGACAACAAAACACCGACCCCAGACCAGCTGCTGAGCCGGAAGTGGAGCACTGGCAATTACACTTTCGATCTTAAAATAAATAAATAAGTCAGTAATTTCATTTACAAAATGATACTAATAAAGTATTGTAGTAATAACAATTTGTTTTAGACTATCATTTCAAAATAAAATAAAAACAGAAAAAGATAGACCATCTTCATCGGATGTCCCCCTCACTCCTCTTCCTCCTCCTGCTGACATGATTTTCCTGTTCACGTTGGAGGAAGTGATGAGGGAACTGTGCACGGGCCCATAGGACAGCACTGTGCAGTGCAGCACCACATGTAGCCAAGCTTTCCTTTAAACAATGGAACAAAGCTACTACGCCATCAAATAAATGCACACTCTCATGTCATTTCAGCATATGAAATATATAAAATATGTTTTTTTTAAATGTTTTTTTCTGACAAAACAATCTAGGTTAAAAGTGTTGTTTTGTTTAAAGGCTGCGAGGATGCCATCATGGTTTGGCTTCATCCGGAGGAGCATTATGATCAGGATGGAGTATGCATGGATAGACCCACTTTTGTGAACATAATAACTCAGAAGTGACAGATGGCAGAAACAGGTTCCACTTCCACTACAAAGAAAATGTACATATTTGGAAATAAAAAGCTGATTTGATACTTTACGCTTTAAGCTATAGAATTTATATTTATGCCACCCATGTTTTATCTGAACACAAGCATGGATACATAGATAGACCTAATTCACAAGGTCGGACAAAAAAAAGACAAAACAGTAAAATACAAAGCATTCACAAATGCTGTTTGAATCAAAATGATTCTCAGTGTTGGTTGTGTGGTGTTTCCTTTCATTAATATAATTAAGATCATTTTCAGTGTGTCTTTGGCATATGAGCAAATTCATCAACAGCAAAAACCCTTTCTTTGTCAAATCCACAAATGTAGGTGATAAAGCATCCTGATGTATCAGGCAGGGTGATGATGTCACTCCAAAGCCAACAGCAGACATTTTTCTACTTACACGCTTGTGCTGCGTTCAAGTCAGGTGGGAAAAATTGGGACAAGAAATATTTCATTCTGGCATTCCATTTTTGGAGCCATCCACAGATCATGATAGAGGATTTCATTTGGTGGTACACGTTTTAGATTAAACACTGTAATGGAAAATTCATGAGATAGCAAGTCAAAATTCTGACATACTGCCTCATTTGACTTAGTACATCAACATCTTGACTTCTTAGGTCATACTTTTGACTTAGTAATGCTCATGATCTAGTGAGTCATTTTAAGTCAAAATTGTGAGGCAGCACAAATGATGAGATATTATGACAGAATCTTGACTTACCACAAGTACTTGGCTTTTCTGTCTTCTGTCTTCTCGCATTTCATCTGTTTGTTTTCCTTTTCCTGGCAGAAATGCCAACAAGTCCTCCAGATTAAATCACAAAATACATTGTTGCCCAATAACAGCTTAGAACATTCAGGCAGTGTAGGGGCGGGGAGCAGGAGCCAGTGCAAGTAGTTGTGTGGTGTCATGGAGAGGGCAGGCCCTCCAACAACATGCTGGCAGACGGGGCCTTGCGAGTCGGAAATATGTTTGTGTTCAAAGAAGAACTCACATCAATTTAAACATGCTGTCATTTGCTATATATGCCCTCGAAAAGACAAACCCATCTCCGTCATTTTTGGGTTAAATAGTCAGTGGCAATCTATAACAAAATGATATGCTTATTCTACATAAACTATAAAAACTATAAATACGGTAAACTAAAATCCAATTCAATTAAATTAATAACTTCTTATTTTCTTTGGTACTTTTGTCATATTCAGATATGCAGTGATGATTGCTGGGTAATATGTATGTTGATGTCCAATGAAGTCCCTATTTGATCATGTGATGTACAATATACGGCAGCTAGTTTAGGCGCAAAATCTGTCAAGACTGACAAGCTGAGCACATCTGCAAGCCGAGCATGAACAGTAATGCCTAAACATAAAAGCGTCAGTAAGAAAAAACAAGAGAGAAAAGAACAGGAGGAGAAGATAGCTAGAGTCACAGTAAATTAACCCACAAAAAATGAGCATCAAATTTGACATGTCACAGTAGGAAAGGCACAAAATCAGTGATGGCTGAATTCCATTTAGCTGCTACAGTTTCAGGGTCCTGGCTTTTCCTATTATGAGTATGTCAAAATGTCGGCTGCAGTTAAAAACAAATGAACCACTCTGTATTCTTTCTGATGTGGTAAATGAAGATGTTTGTGCTGGTGCTGTTTGTTTAAGATATACATATATATTCATATAACTATGCTATCTTTGAACTTTGGCAGAGATCCATCTCTCTTTTTCCACTGCATAATTCTGATTTTTGGTTTGAGGTGCACAATATCTACCTGTTTTACTTCTGACACCCTGAACGCCCCACATGGACCCTGAGGGAATACTGGACCTAGAAACACTGGTAGACAAATAAGTGAATAATGGCATAGCAGTATTACATCCAAGTTTTCCAACCCTTGATGTAAAATCAGAAAAACCCTTCCAATGGGACAGGTATCATTATATCACAATGAACCAATCAGCAGTGACCTATTGTCTACCCTGACCAATCAGCGCCTGTTATGACACATTCGTCCTGATTGACCTCCGTACCTCTTTCTGCCCCTTTAAATCAGGATTTCTTTTCAATTTTGCCGACTGCAAACTGCAAAGCTGAATCAAGCTACCAAGAGTTAACCACAGTTATATAGGAACTTAGGTCTTCAACCTTCATTATAAAAGTGGATATATGTTCATTTGGGCGAGAAAACGCGCCCGTGGGTGTAAAAAACACAATATTGTATTAAAATATAAAACATAATATTATATTTGCATAAAATGCATTTTATAATACAATAAAATGCATTTAAAGGTAAAACGGTGCACGGCATGTAATTATAAATGGTTTTATTTTTAACATCTAAACCGGAAGTTGTATTTACGGCTACTTTCACACACCGTTAAACACTAAGCTAGCTAGTGTCGAGCAAGTCATATTGAGCTAACGGTTTCATCGCTGGCTGCCTTGTCCTTTCGGGGTTCAGTTCCCGTTTTAGTTGTAGTACGACAGTTAAATTGAGAATGGCTCTCCTAACGCCGTTATTCGCCTTTCTGTACCACCTGCCGCAGGTGTACAAGTGGCTGCTGAAGCCCTACTATGTAGCTTCTCTATTCATGTCTATAGCCTTTCTAGCTGTCCGCAAGACGCCTGGCATCTGCGATCATCTGGACACACAGCGAGAGGACGGCAACTCCTGCGACTTCGACTGGGTCCGTAGAAAATGCCAGAAAATCACAAATTGCTTTTCAATAATTGGTGTCAACTAGCTAGCTAGCTGGTCCATGGGATGAACACAGTTGTGGGTCGTTGGACAGGCTGACATCAAGGGCCAGGTGGCATTAGCTGTTCTTAGCTATAGGGAGAGAATGACAGGCCAGACTACGGTCAAAAAACTGTGAATTCATACCGTTTTGCTTATTGGCAGAGATACTCAAGTCACAAAACTGCATTTATAACTCACTACAATTAATCAATGTATTATTCTATACGGCACATATAGATTCTGTAAATCAAACTTTATTTGAAATACAGAAACTTAACCTATAGTTAGTCGCATTCGCGTTAACTTAACTTACGCCGTCGATAATTTGCATGAGGACAAGGAGGATACGAGAGGGTGTAGGGGTCAATGTTTTTATAAAAACATGAGCCAAATCGTTTTTTAACTGTTTGCCGAATTTAACAGTGGATCCCAACTAAGCTGTTGAAAGTCGTATATCTCAGACTCCAAGACACGACTCTGTTGACAAGCAAACTGCCTTAAAACTCTTAATTTTTCTTTAAATGGAGTTTGTTGTGAAATTGTCGCCACACAAACGAGCATTGGACTTGGTTGACACTGCCTCCATGCTCTCTGTCCCCTCGCTGACACATTATACAATTACAGTGTCACAAAATGTCCACAAGTCTGGTTTCATGGGGCTTTCATGCCCACAGTGATCTAAATGCTCTTAAAGATGTTTTCCACTCACGATATTACACTAATCTGTCCTGTTTTTCAGCTTGAATATGTTGACTGTTACCATCTTGGATCAAAACATGTTGTTTGTGTTCTCAGAGAGAGGTGGAGATCCTCATGTTCCTCAGTGCCATTGTCATGATGAAGAACAGACGAGCGAGTGAGTAAATGTCTTATTTTTCTGCTTTTGGTCTGACTTAATTTTCCCTGAGAATGATTATTAGTATGTTTATAATCTGAAGCATGGTGAATAATGGTATATCCCTGAACCATGGCTGTCATAAAGTTACAGGAGGTGTAATGATAAGATTAAACCAATGCACTGGGCCAAACATGATCCTTTAACTGACTGGTTATTATAATTAGCTGGCTTTTCAGTGGAAAGTTGTGACATTACAATTCTAGAAGAAACACATTAAATCTCTTGATTTTTCTTCCTCTGTTTTAGACGTACAATAGTACATTTTAGTAAATATCAGCTATTGTCACATTCAGTTAGAAAATATTGACCTCCAAAACAACAGATAAGCATCATCATTAACTCCGGCTAACTTAAATGGTGTTTACGGAGTTTGAAAAGTGTCTCTGTTTATGTTCACGTCAGTAACGGTGGAGCAGCATGTGGGCAACATCATCCTGTTCAGCAAAGTGGCCAATGTTATCCTGTTCTTCAGACTGGACATCAGGATGGGACTGCTCTACCTCACCCTCTGCATAGGTCAGTCCAGCCGTTACTATTGCACAGATGTGGCTTAATGTCTGGTGATGTTATATATTGTTATTATTGTCAACAAATCCAACTAAAAGACCAAATCCAACAATTAATAGATCCCACTAACAAGTATTGTGTGTGTATCCAAAGCCTGATTATTCCTCTGTGCCACAGAGCTCCATCAGTGAGCCACACTGTTGCTCTGGGTGACATTCACATTGCTGTTGTCCGACCAGCTGTCCAAAACCCAAAGAATCTTCATTTACTGTCATAAATGACAAAGAAAAGCAGCAAATCCTCACATTTAAGAAGCTGCAATCAGCAGATGTTTGACATTTATGCTTGAAAAATGACTGAAATGATTAATCGATTATCAAAATAGTTGGCAATTGATTATGTTTCAATCAACTTATCGATTAATTGTTTCAGCTCTAGTAGGAACCAATGGGCTTGGTGCTGAGATCTGCATACGGGAAGTCAGATGGTGCTGAGAGACGGACTGACACATTATTGGTTTGAGTCTGCTTTTGGGATTTGTTGACAGTACTCATCCTGGCTAACATGACGTTAGCCAGCTAAACTGATCCTGTTAATTCTCCTCAAGCTAATGTGGCCCTTCAAATGCAGTTAGAGGTTTAAATAAATTATTAAAACAATAAAATGATCAAATTTGTACCCATTGATATTCTGTCAATTGACTTATTAGTTAATGAACTAATCGTTACAGCACTAATTCTGAAGTCCCAATGTTCTCCTCCTCTGTTGGTTCTTTGTGTGTTTCAGTGTTCTTGATGACCTGTAAGCCTCCTCTTTACATGGGACCAGAGTACATCAAATACTTCAGTGACAAAACCATTGATGTGAGTGAAAACGGTAGAATTTGTAGTAGCAGTGTGTCAAAGATGGGTACAATTCCTTTTGAATCATGAATCCAAATTGTGTTTGTGTGTCCAGGATGAGCTGGACAGAGACACTCGTGTGACGTGGATCGTTGAATTTTTCGCCAACTGGTCTCCAGAGTGCCAGTCCTTTGCTTCTGTTTACGCCGATCTCTCTCTCAAGTAAGACTCCACCCACCCACTCAGTAAAAGTAAAGTGCACTCATGCCCTCTTTCCACCAAATGAGCTCTGGTTCTTGAACTGGTTCCATTCAGGACTCTTGGAACCTTGGAGAACCAGTCCGCATTTCCACCAGTTTTGAGTGTAACCATTGTAATTAAGGATGCGCCATCAGCGGAGGGCGTTGCACAATGCACAACAGAAATAAACAGTAGGAGCAAGATGGCAGATCTCATTGATTACCTGCGAGCTTTTGTTCTGCTATTAGTTATTTTTTTATTAATGATAAGACGACGTAGAAGACTGTCACCACAATAGACCAGAAACCAGTGTTGCCTTCTCCATCCTCTCTTTCCAACCTGTAGAATAGGACACGCCCACTGATGACGTCACGGTTTGCACTTCAGGTCAAGGAAAACCTGCTATGTTTTGGTTCCAGATGGGAACCAACTGTTTGGGTTCCGAACCAATTTATTTTTGGCCAAAATGCTCTAAGTGATTCAGAATTAGGCGCACCAACCGGAACGGAAGCAGTTCCATGTTGGTGGAAAAGGGGTATGTGTGACACTTTTTGTTTTGGGTTTCAGGTATAACTGTGCTGGCCTCAAGTTTGGCAAAGTGGACATTGGACGTTATGGAGAGGTTTCAAAGAAGTAAGACATTTTATTCTCTTTTGTCTTTAAGAAGTTTTGTCTCCTCAAGTGTCTTAGATTGATGGGCTTCTATTTTGTCAGAGAGGCCTGCCTACAAATGTGAACGTGTTGTCTCAATGGATTCCATTCTGCTCTGTAGGTACAGGGTGTCTACATCTCCGCTGTCCAAACAGCTTCCCTCCTTGGTGTTGTTTCAGGGAGGGAAGGAGGTGATGCGGCGCCCCCAGGTGGACAAGAAGGGTAGAGCCGTATCCTGGAGCTTCACCGAGGTCAGACTGGGCAGTACATTTCAGATCAGCATTTTCAAAAACATCAGTTTTACTCGTTCAAACCATGCTGTGGTGCTATCAGTTCACATGGATCGAAAGGTTTAAAACGTGTTTATATTCCCCAAACTACTAGATGCACCAGTGTTAAATAAATACCTTTTGTCTAAAAATGCTAGTTTAAAAAAGTGTCTCGATTTTAATCACAAAATATCTGATCAAAGAATAAATGAACAAGCCTGAGAATCTAGCAGGCATTCACTGCCAACTTTCTGATGCTCGATACTATGGACACATTGTGGTCTGTACTCTAAAGGGCTTGTCACACTGCACTTAGCCCCAGGCTAACGCCGGGTTCAGACGCATCCGCCTCCTGTCTGAACCCGGCTTAAGAAAGCTTTTAGCCCCAGGCTGAGCGAGCTGTTAGCCCCAGGCTGAGCTAGCTGTTAGCCCCAGGCTGAGCTAGGATGGAGGATGTCAAACAAAATTTGTCATCTGGGAAGTTTAAAAAATGACCAAAACCCATGTAGGGAAATCGACGGTATGGAGGCATTCTGATTAGTTTCAGCTTACATGAACAATGCCTGTCGGGTTCGGTTACTACTCTGTCGCACTCGAATCGGGTTCAGACAGAAATATGTGTCCCAAGCCGCACTCTAGTTCTTACACAGACTGCCTAGCTGTATGTGTCCCCCAGTAAACCGTCTCCTACAACGGGTCAACAGTGTCATGTGACTGCTTACTTTCTCTAGTTAGAGGAAAACCCTGAGTTTACTTCTTGGTTTTGAGTTGTACCTTCTCCCTACATGACTTGTAATCTCTCTCTGTTGGGTGGTTGATTTTCTGCTTTAGTGAACGTGACGTAGCGCAGCTTCAAAACTGCTTTGGGTCATTGTGGGTTCCTGAAAGCTGACTCCAGGAATAGAAGTCCATGGCAGATGGTGCATAGTTTCGATTTGTTTGCATTTAAACTCATGTGAATAACGTCCTCTGTCCACCAGGAGAACATCATCCGAGAGTTCAACCTGAACGAACTCTACCAGAAATCCAAGAAGCTCAACAAGACCAAAGGAGACAAGATCAGCCAATCCCAGTTCCCACCGGTCCCAGAGGAGGAAGAGGAGCTGGAGCAGCAAGGGGCCGACGCCCAGGCGGAGCAGTCTGAATCCAAGAAGGACAAATAAGATGGTCCGTATCACTCAGCTTGGACTTCTGGATGGCTCTTCTTCCCTCTCCTTTAGTGTTCCGTTCCTTCACTCTTCAGTCAGAACAGGACTGGTGTCGCTGTGGATCATTTGAATATTATTCAGTGGTGTGGCAAGAAACAACAGAGGAAGTCCAGGCGTTTATGTTGCTTTATGTTTTTGACCTTTCAGAGTACATGTGAGTGCCTGGACCAGCACCATTTAAACCAATCCTTTAAACCCAATGATCCAGCTCTGGTGCAGCTGCAGGGACCTCAGCCTGTTTCCCCTGTATTAAAGAACAAAGAGAACACGGGTACACTTTAGTGGAGGAGCAAAGTGAGATACAGTAAACCAGCGTTTGAAGGGGGGGGGGGGGGGGGGGG
>LKNJ01005586.1:22250-34630 GCA_002120245.1 Maccullochella peelii
GGTGATGTTGAAACCTGGTCCAGTATGACATGTGCTGTGCAGACTTTGTCATGTGCACCGGGTTATTAGTGTGCACAGCACCTGTCTGAAGGTTAAAGCTGTGAAGTCTGAGTGACTGCTGATTGAGGAGAGTCAGCTGAGTTCTTACTAATAACCAGTAAGTGAATGTGATGCTACTTTGCTGTTTTTTATTTAGATTTTTTTTAATGCAACTAATTTAATTCAGAGCAGATTTAAAAAAAATAATTCTATGATTAACTGTATATTCATTTAAACTAAGTTATAACGCAGTGATAGGCACAGAGCAGGCTGCTTTGACATAGACTTCATTTGCAGTGTTAAATAGTACATTCAGGCTCCTGGTGGGTTTGGTTTGAAGTGAGAGATGCCATACGGGAGCACTTGTTTAACATCAACACATCTGCGTTACTCAAGTTTACTAATAGTTGGATAGCATGCCTATTCATCCCTATGGTTTTGAATTTGTACTATTGTGGACAGACCAAGCTCAACTCTGCTGTCATCCAAGGTTTTCTGACACAACATTCCCTCAATTTCATTTTGTTTTTACAGATGTTTTTAAAATTTTTTTTACAGCTTTTACTCTCCTCTGGTTATTGTTGCTTTTTTTTGTTCAGTGTGTTTGCCTCTCAAACAGAGATGAACCTGACTGTCCTCATCTCTGTTAACTTGTCATGTTGCCTACATTCAATACCACACATTCATGGCTAACTTGCGAGACATTTTGTTACTTGAAAACACTTTGAGGTTTTATACTGATTAGTTTGCGCTTGTTTGTTTGTTTTTTTGACTACCTAAATGATTATGTTACCAACAAGGTAACCAGTACTGTTTATGTTTTTAGACGCAAACCGTGCTTGAGCTTCAGCATCCACTGGCACTCCATATTTCACAGTTTCTCTACCTTTTCTGGCCAGGTACTCTGTTTTGGGCCCAAAATCCTCTGGACCCCAGCAAACAGACAGTCACATTGCTACGTGAATTTGAAGATAGCAATTTTTTTTGTATTCTGTTTTCCAGAACATGGAGGGTGTCTCCATATTGCTTCTTTAAGCTGGGCAGACGGATCATTTTTATTAATCCTGCAAGTTATTAACTAACACGTTTTAATCAGCCTTTCTGCATGACCAGAACCTGCGACTGTTCCGCTTATGCTGTACGGATTTCAGTTTCACATGTGAATATTGGAAATGGTTTTATCTCACAGATAAGCAGCATTCGCTAATAGCAACGACTACTGTAACTTTTGGACCCGAGCTGTTTACTAGCAAAGAAATCCTGAAACAGTGGAAATGGAAAGGGTTTATTGAATTATATATAATTTTGTAGCCACGCTAGCGGTGCAGGCATAGCAAAGTGGTTCGCTAAGTCCGTCCACCACTTCAGACTGAAATATCTGTACAACTATTAAATGGATTGCCATACAATTTGGTACAGACATCCATTGACTTCAGAGGATGAATCCTACTGACTTTGCCCCTAGGGCCATGATCAGGTCAAGATTTTAATGTGTCCAACACTTTGGTTTATGACCAAATACCTGCAGAACTAATGGCATTCCCATCAGCCTCAGCTGCACTATGTGTTTAGTGCTAATTAGCTAATGTTAGCATGCTAACACGCTAAACTAAGATGGTGGTAAACATTATACCTGCTAAACATTAGCATTGTAATTGTGAGCATGTTAACATGCTTACATTAGCATGTAGCTCAAAGCACTACTGTACCTAAGTACAGCAAGAGCAGCTAGCTTGGCTGTAGACTTGTTTTAATCTATTTTCTATTACGCATGCTATCAAACCAATATCGGTATGTCAGTCAGAAATCATGCATGACCGGTCTTCATACCAAGTGATCCTACATGGGGTCCTGAGCCTGGGGTTGAGAAACTGGGTGATTTTGGCAGCCAACAGAGCTCACCTGAGCACACTAGGTATATGGGATGTCATTAGAATTCGATGAAACAGTGAAGAGTGTTGGTCAGATTCCCTCAGTGCTGACAGTTACACAGTTTAAATCATTAGACAGCACCATGATATTGGTACATCATGTGGTTGTCATTAACTGGATCTTCAAGACATTGTGTATATATAGATCCAGGATGCTTCACACTGGCTTTGCATTTCCACTCGGATTTTGAAGTCATGTCAAATTGGCTGAACACTGGATAAACCTGTGATTAGCATGATGCTAAACTGAGACCATGTTTGCAGCTTCTGTTCCTGATGAACATACCAAGATTTTCTGAGACATTCACACATCCGCTTTTTATTTTATTTAAATTTTTTTATAAATTGTCTTTATAAATGATCAGAAAGGCTGTGAGCTGCTTCTTCTGGTCTTTTTGGACCACATGGAAAAATAGTTTTTGAGGCATTTGACTGAATTTCACAGCATTATTTCCTCTTTTTTCTGTTTCTTGATAACATTCCTAATCAGGATTTTGAGCTTTTTTTCCCCTTGTTATAAACTGGTAATCATATGCACACAAGCTGTTTAGATTTGCTTTTTGAAGACACTGTGAGTTTACTCCTTAATTACTAAAACTGTTTGGTTATGTATTGTACACGTCTTTTGATATTGATTTGTCCTTTTGTCATGTTGCATTTCATTAGAGCTGCATTCCAAGGCTTGTATGTATATTTGCTCCTGTACATGAATGGAGGAGTGCTGAAAACACCTCAGAAGTCGGGCCTGTGTGGTTATTCATACAATAAAACGGTGTGCACATGAAGCATGAAACTGCAGCCTTCATTCTTCAGAAAAATAAGACTTTGACTTTTCTGTGCTGAGCTGACCTGTCAGTGTTCCTCTGAAACCTTTAGTGTGTCTTCTTTCCACATTACACTCAGTAACCAGTGAAACAGAAAATCTCTGTACAATGTCATGCAATATAGGTCCGAATAATTTAATCGCTTCCAAATACTGTATAATGCAATTCAATGAAACGGCAACAATCACTGGCCTCTGCTTTGACCGTGTCAATACAATCTTCACAAAGGAAAGAGTTGCAAGGACTGTGTTATTGGATTTTGATTTCTTATAGCAGCTGCTGTAGTGAATGGCGATTTGTTTTAGAATATGGAAAGTAAACCCCAGGAACACATTTCATTTTTTTCAGGAGGACCAATGAAAGAAATGCTGAATGAGAGATGGCATTGAGTTACAGAAGCTAGTGGAACAGAGGCTGGCCCGGACATGAAGCCATGATTTTGGCTCTCTATAGAGAGTCCCTCCCCTTCTGGTGTCCCCCATAGTGACAAAACGCATTTAAGTCCCGCCCACACCAGAGGGGAAAACAATTCATTGCTCTCCATTGACTTTGTAATGTGTGAAGGTGCCTCCTTGTCACTTCGGTCTGCTAGCAAACAACAGCAGCAAGCATTTTGTCACTGGTAGCCTAAGTCCATCCATCCATCCAAATGTCAGTTTTAGGCTAACTACATTGCTGTAAGTTAAGCTAAAGCATTTTGACAGTATGCAGCGTGTGTAGTGGAAAGTGGCTAAATCAGAAAGCTATGCAGTATTATGTTTGCAGGTGCCTTAGCTAACTACAGTAACTTAGCTTGAGAAGAGACACTGAGACAGACCCACAATGATGAGTTTGTCCTCTCTGGTAGACATAGGGTGCTAAAATAATCCTTTGACATGCTGAAATCTAATGTTTTCAGCTAGCTACAGGCATTTTGTTAGCGTTTCAGCCCTTGGTTGCATATTGTGGCGGCGACTGTTTTCCCCTCCGGTGGGCGTGGTTTTCAGAGTGTGACGTGTTGCGCTCTGTCTCTATGGGACCTTTTTTCGGGAAAAAAGTGAATGGTGATAGTCAAATAATTTTTTGATCCCGTTTAAATTGTGCCATGAATTACACACATGATGTTTGTCAACTTAAAAGATAATTTTGCAAGTCAAGAAAATCGCAGTTCGTTGTAAAGAAGTAAAGAACCATTTAGTTTTGTGTGAAACCGCTTAGTGAACTACATCTCTTGTCTCGCACAACATACGTCAGTCACCAATACCAACATGGCCGTCAGTATAGAGTTCTCTCACCTGCTGTGTTTTATCCAACGACTCCTGGTCCTTTATCAGCCGGAAAGCAAAAGGCAGAGCAAGAGCTGTTGCTCATGTGACTACATCCTGCTACAAAACACACAGGCATCGTAGCTCCAGCGGCTCTGGGTAGCTTGTGGAGAAGAAAGTTATGACATCACGTACGCTACTTTTGGATGTGCAGTCTTTTTAATTACGTATTTTCACAGTCTTGTACTTCAGCAGTTTTATCACAAACTGCAACTTTCTTCACTTGCAAAATTATCTTTTAAATTGGAAAACATTGTGTAATTCATGGCACAATTCAGACGGGATCTGAAAATGATTTGTCTCTCGCCGTTGACTACCGTACATATTATTTCAGAAATAAGGTCCCATGGGGGACACCGGAAGGGGAGAAACATGTAGGCCGAACGGGGACCCACTCATAGAAAAACAGCTCTGTACGACTACTAGAAGAACTCCACAGGGAAACTTTAAGGACACTACAATGCTCCGTAGAGCTGAGGGGAACTGCGGAATTCTCTGCGGGTTCATCACTATGAGTGACCTCTTTCAAATTACACATTAATTGGATCCATCCTTACTTTAGTACCCTCCAGTGGATCTGACAGGAATGTGAATGGGCTGAAAGCAACACCAACAGCACCCATTTCCCCTGGGATTGTTTCATTTTTCTACTAACTAAAACGTAATGCCATCGGGATCATTTCAGGGATGCTGTTATCACGTACTTTTACACACAGTGACGGGTTTCAGTAGCTTCAGCAGTACAATCAAAATTCCACTCTCCTCCATTGTATTGGGCCGGTGCCACAGGTTTCAGAGGCCAAAATCTCTGCACACAGAACTGAAACGATCTGTATGGCTACATACCACTAGGGCTAATTTATTGTGTCATTTGGATGAAAGGGCCCTTTAAACAAAAAGCACGGAAATAGAGGGGGCCAAATAACTTTAGTCTACGGAGTCAAATTCCCTCGTGGTGTTCGGAAAAGAGTGACTATGTTCCACCTCTTTGTTTTAAGTTTATTGTCAATCTTACAGCCCTGCAACACACACATACATCCACCCATTGACAGACACACATTAAGCTGTACAGTACACATATTTGTCATTTCTTTGATGTGAACTTCTGTTTCCCAGTCAAACACACAGGCAAAGGAGCCTACCAAAACTGTGCTTCCTAACATACACCTACAAGCCCACCGTCTTCATCTAGCAGCCATTCTGCTAAACAAAGAAG
This sequence comes from Maccullochella peelii, assembly GCA_002120245.1. NCBI lineage: Eukaryota > Metazoa > Chordata > Actinopteri > Centrarchiformes > Percichthyidae > Maccullochella > Maccullochella peelii. Next base: position 27,565 of record LKNJ01005586.1, read on the forward strand.
TTGGTTTAAATTACAGCAAAATAAAAAACTGAGCTGAAACGAAAGACAGACTTTTCCTTTCTTGTGATGTCATAAATCAGAAACAGCGTTCACGTCAGACACAGGATTCTCTTCCTGTTCAGTTCACTGATAGGACGTCATGTGTGCTTATTTAATTTACCAGAACTGGTTGTATCATTTCCAACAATGACTAATGTGGCCCTGTGTTGTTCCAATCTGTGTCCCAGACTGGATTAAGGCAACATGGCCAAAGATGGAAACCTAAAGGAGAAAAAGCCATGCTTATGCCCATTATCTCTGCCATTACAAAAGGGTGTCATAGTTACAATGTCTCTAACCAACATATGTTAAACACATGTCCTGCAATCTGTTGCACCAGTTAGCTAGTTCCAGGGGGCATAATCCAGGTTTTTGCAATGAAAAAAAAAAAAGAAAAGTAAGCGTGATCACACTGAAAGGGGGCAATGAAACAAGATGGCTGGCGTAATTAGTTTCAAGGTTAGATTTGGTGTACACTACTCACTTACTGTATCCAAGTTTGACTGGTGCAACAAATTGCTGAACCTTGACCCAGAAAACTATCAGATACATTTGTCAAATCCCCAAAACAGCTCAAAGTGTTTTGAATTTGAATGATTATTGAATGCGAAATCTTTAGCAAATGATGGGAGAGTTAATGTTTAGCGGGGAAAGGGAAGACTTAGTGCACGGTTTTACAAGTGTTCACTACATCATCTCAACTTTAGCAACATTTTTTTTTTTAACCATTTAACATGTTTTCTCAGACTAGGAGCCTCATTTGTTTTAACTTAATCTTAAAATAATTTCCCATGGCACACTTAAAGGGTGACTCCGGTATTTTTAAATCTGGGCCCTGTTTTTTAAATTTTAATTTTTTTTTACAGTTTTTGGGGTCTAAATGACTAATAGTCACCAAAAGTTTTGGAATTGGTCCAGTAGATCGCCTCAAGCGGTATCCACAAACGTGCTGCAATGGCTGCAACGTAATCCTTTGGGGCAACTGCACCCGTCAAAGTCCGTCCACTAAAAGTGCTTGTTTTTGCCACTGACAGACTCAGACTGTTATTCTAAGTGTCTGACAACATTATGGAAAGGATCCCTACAGAGACAGACTGTTTGTTAGAGAGTAAGATCCTTTTGTCTTCCTGCAACAACTCAACCTCTCGCGAGATTTCAGAACGAGACTTTTCCTTGAGTGAGACTTTCTGTTTCTGGTTAAACAAAAAGGATCTTACTCTCTAACAAACGGTCTGTCTCTGTAGGGATCCTTCCCATAATGTTGTCAGACACTTAGAATAACAGTCTGAGTCTGTCAATCTACTGGACCAATTTCAAAACGTTTGGTACCTGTTAGTCATTTAGACCCTAGAATATGTAAAAATAGGGCCCAGATTTAAAAATACCAGAATAACCCTTTAAGTCTGATTCAAAAATACAATAAAGTAAGTTTGTATAAGCTTCTTTTAATTTCATCTCGAGCACCTTCATTTACAAATGAAGTTAAATGTACATGAATTTGGAGACCAGGAGGAATTTCACAGATCTAGTCTACAGTTGAAGTAGTAAGACAGGGTATTAGGGGCACTGTGAGGAGGAAAATAGTTTCAGAATAAAGTCAAAATATTTCGCAAGAAAAAGTAATAAGTTGTACAGTATAAATGGCCAGCCAAGAAATGCATAAACATGGACATGTAAGTGAATCAACTCAGTCCATTCAACACGTTTCTTTGTCCAGACAGAACAGTTTTCTTGGAATACTATGACTTCATTCTCATAACGCTTCATGTATTCAAATATTATAACATTTCTCATGAAATTATGAATTCATTTTGCAATGATTTTTTTCTCAAACAATGACTTCATCAAGTAATGACAACTTTCTCATGAAATTACAATTTTATCTTGTAATGACTTTCTTGTAACATTTTGACTTTATTCTCCTAACATTACAACTTTTTTCCCTCTATATATTACAAAATCAAATTGGTTTTTAACAGTGGCCCTAATACACTATGGTAGAACAAAGATAATTTCCGTGTTCCTTTATATAGATAACTACTGAGTGAAGTCATTACTGAAGATGCAATCCAACTGTAAGACCATCTTCAATAAGGTGCCTGGGTTTTTTCAGATATGACCTGGGAAAATAGAACATTTAGGACATTGCAACTTAGATTCTTTCAGCGAAAACAGCGGGTCAACTGTGGAGCTTCACCCAAAACCAATCAGAAGGGCTCTTTTTACCATAATTCTGAAACTGACAACACCACCCCTCTTTTGAGCCAATATTAAAAACTCTTCATTTATCAATAGCTATATTTTCATATAAATTCATATAAAACAATTTAAAATTAAATAGGTGACATAAAAAACATTTGTAATTTCAAGGCAATTTCTCAAGGAATTTGTTTTCTAGAAGTATCTGCCTTGTCTTAAGGACCCCATAAACACCAAAAGGCCAGAACATGACTTCCTTGTTCACTTTAGTTTCCTCACTTCCTGTTTGTTCAAACAGACGACATGGTCCACAGCCAAACACAGTGGCCTATAGTGGCTAGTAGTAATAGTAGTGCATGCTGCAGTCCGGCATGAACGCCACTTAAAAAAAAAAAATAAAAACAAAAAAGAGATAACTAAATAAAAAGACATCCACATTTAAAATCACATCATCCTGTACAAACATATTCACATCTAGGAATAAATCAAGAAATGAATCAAAGAAACAGGGAATCAGCGTTTTGTTTTGTTTTTTTCCACGTCACATTTTTCATCCCTCCATCAAAAAGCAAGTCAATTCACGCAACAACATCGATGGGAAAGTTTGTGGGTCACATTCCTTCCAGCCACTGGCAGATTGTCACAAGTCCAGAATAGATCCTACTAACTGCTTGATTATTGAGCTCCTGTCGGGTCGGGTTGTGCATTTCCACGACTGACTAGAAGGCTGTGAATGTGGAGAGTGACAACAGGTTCCAGGAACTCTGCGTGGCCTGCGTTACTGATTCCATGCATCACACAACACCTGGGAACACCATCACCGCTTGTGATCGTGGTCCAGTGAAATCACACCACGCTCCATCTGGTGGGTGCTGCCATTAAAAGTAGGGTTTAACTGACAACTGGGCAGGCCATAACTTGCATTAAGAACTAGCTATGACTTAGTCTGATATGACATTTTAGTTTACACTGAACTGGTTGTCTATGGGAAGCCCTTAACTTTGAATGGATTCTACTTTGATTTTAATAGGGTTTCACAGACTGTGCATCACTGCGTTAATTGAAGTTCTAAATGTGAGCGTGGAAATGGTGAAGTGTTAAAATATTTAACATCCACACCAGTTATTACCTAAATGCAGCTTCAGTCCAGAAGCGCTGATGTGAACCTTGGTAAACCTATAGTCGTCAGACCCTAATCCACCCCTTTGGTGGCTGCAGTGAGGATCAAACTCCTCACCCTGGCAGTGGTAATGCCTTGCGCTGCTATACTTGAGCTACAGTGAGGATAAAACCCACTAAAAAGAGCCAAATCATGGTTCCCGTTTGGTCCAGTGAGATCCAAAAAATGGTCTTTTCCAGCTCAGTGCCAGGAAGTCCTCGTTTACATCAGTCCAGGTCTTCTCTTGCTTTACCAGCAGAGTTATTGACAGTTTAGCTCCACAGTCAATGAGTCTGGACCAAATGGTTCAACTCATCCTCAGATGTCCAGGTCTACAGTAGGTCAGTGGTTTCTTGTATTATGAAAAACCCAAATCTGTCACTCAAAGGCAGAAAGAGACAGCAGTATTTCTTCTGTCTCATTGGTCCTCAAGCTGGAGGCTGGCTGCCACTCAGACAGAAATCTCGTAGGTGGTGCCTCCGACGCCCGTCACCTTCTTCACCCCACCACCCTGGGGCTTATGGGCAGGACTCTGCATCAGTGCCGAGCTGGGATAGGCCACTCCGGGCCGGGCGGACACGCTGACTGGGTGAGAGGGAGAGGAAGGGGCGGAGCAGGAGGAGGAGGTGGAAGAGAAGGGCTTGCCGCCGTTGGTCCGGCTGAGAGGTTTCATCTGGATCAGCTCATCCCTGATTTTAGAAAAACACAAAGACAAAAAAGAAACAGAATCAGTGTGACAGTTTAGGACGGGAAGAGATGGAGATCTCACTGACATTGAGGGTGTTTTCCCACCAAACCTGTTTGGTTCGGTTAAAACGAACCTTGGTGTGTTTGCCCGGTTAGTGCGGTTCGTTTGGGCAGGTGTGAACACATTCACACTCGGATGCGGACCAAAACAACCGCACTGAGACCCTTTAGAGTAAGTGGTCTTGGTCAGGTTCCAAACGAATGAGACATAACACATGAGACCTAGGGCGTTTTCACGCCTATAGTTGGTTTGCTCTGGTCCGAATCAGTTGACGAGTTTGTAAACTGGGTCTCGGTACATTTGTTTGGCCTGCACCCAAGTGCGTTCACTGTGTTCACACCTGCCCAAACGAACCGCACTAACCGGTCAAACACACCTGGGTTTGTTTTAACCGAACCAAACAGGTTAGGTGTGAAAACACCCCTAGACTACACTTCAGGCGCTACCACACCTGAAGTTCAGTTCATTTGGTCTGGACCTGAAGAAAAAATATACATTTGTTGCCTTTTAGTTGTGGTCCAGTTCGTGTTCACACTGGCTTTCTACAAACAAACCAAGAGAGCGACCGGTAACTCAGTGACTGTCATCCTGCATCATCAGGACATGGGGAAATCTAATTCAGGCATCTGACAGAAGGTCATGCTGCACGTAAATGTGTATATTAGCTTTAACTGGGGTCACAAAGAGCTCATGAAGAAATACCCGGTAAATCATTTTGAGCATTAATGACAAACAGGTAGCAGGGTTTCTGCAGGGTACACCAAGTTAAATTGAAGATGTTTTAATAGCTCATAGAATGCAATTTAATACCCGTTTCACAATCACACCATCCAAAGCATCAAAGTATGATGGAAAACCAGAAGGGATGATATGGTCTAGAGTTTTATTTATCATCATAATTCTTTTTTTGATCATTATATAATATGTTTTTCACTACTTCCCAGGAGAATATAAAAATATAATAATAATTCATAGTGTTAGAAATAATGGATCATTAGTGCACATACTTTTGGACTTAGTAGACTGCCAAAGTACACAGAGGATACTGCTTCTGACTGTCTGGTTGATTAGGGTATTAGCAGATGGATTTAATAGTAGTTTAATAGCAGCATGCTGAAATCACATATTATCTATCAAAAGCCCTGTGGTTATTTCATTTGCTTTCACATCACAAACGAACCGCACCAGAATTCGCTCCTTTTCAGGCGATATCAGTCCACTTCCAAGCAGTTGTTTGATCTGCACCAGCATGCGATTGCCAGCTTCCACACCAGCCCAAACAAACAAAACTAAATGGGCAAATGCAGCAGGGTTCGTTTTAACCGAGTCAAAAAGTTCAACTATTAGTCTACAGCTCACTTCCCACCCCAGCCATCAGTCTACATGGGTTCACACTCTGTATGTACGTACACTCTTACAGGGTTCGTACAGTGCTTGAGTAAAATTCAAGCACTTTCAAGGTACCGAAACCCAAAATTTCCAGACTCTAGAGCCTTTATCATCACATCTAAATTGTTGCTATAAATGCCAGGAGACAACAAATATGACGACGGGATCATTTAATTTAAAATATTAAAAGATTTTTGGTTTACAGTGATTGTGTCGATGCTGAAACACCAGATTATGTTGAAAATCAAGCATTTTTCAAGGAGTATATTCGAATTCAAACATATTCCTAACCTTGAAAACATAACGGTTAAAATGAAGCATTTTCCAAACTTCCAAGACTTTGTACGAACCCTGCTCTTACTGCAAGGGCCACAGCTGCTATTTGGAACGTGTGGATTTAAGGGAGATATTACACCAATTACAGGCTTGGGTGTTTGAAGAAATGTACAAAAAAGTAAAAAATAAAAATAAAATAAAAAACAGCCTTACCCCAGAAATGTTCTACATTATTTTGTTTCAGGGGTCTGCTGGGAAAACCACAGTTGACAGTGACAAGGGGGCAAAGTTTTTTGTCCACCAGCCAAATGGCAAGTGAATGTTCAAATTTTACCAGCCACTCAATAGAGATTACAATTGTTTATTTTGGCTGGTGAGTGAAGCAAATCTACCATCCACTTGCATATGTTACCAGCATATGGCTGGTGCCAATTGTGTGTCTGTCCTGTATGGTTTGTTAACTGGAAATTGAACTGGAAAAGCCTGCAGGACTGCCTCCAACAACATGTTTGTAACTTACAAACAACTATGTGTGTAAGTACTGCAGTAGATATCATGTAATGCTAAAGCTAGTATCTCAGTATGGAGGTTGAAAACATTCATACAGTGCTGTGAAAAAGTGTTTGCCCCCTTCCTGATTTCTTACATTTTTGCATATTTGTCACACTTAAATGTTTCAGATCAAACAAAGGTTAATATTAGACAAAGATAACCCAAGTAAATACAAAATGCATTTTTTAAATGATGATTTCATTTTATTAAAGGGAAAAAAGCCATCTAAACCTACCTGGCCCTATGTGAAAAAGTAATTGCCCCCTAGACCTAACAACTGGTTGTGCCACCCTTGGCGGCAACAACTGCAATCAAGCGTTTGCGATAACCGGCAATGAGTTTTTTACATCGCTGTGGAGGACTTTTGGCCCACTCTTCTTTGCAGAATTGTTTTAATTCAGCCACATTGGAGGGTTTTCGAGCATGAACGGCCTGTTTAAGGTCACGCCACAGCATCTCAATTGGATTCAAGTCCGGACTTTGACTGGGCCACTCCAAAACCTTCATTTTGGGTTTTTTAAGCCATTCAGAGGTGGACTTGCTGGTGTGTTTTGGATCACTGTCCTGCTGCATAACCCAAGTGCACTTGAGCTTGAGGTCTCGAACTGATGGCCGAACATTCTCCTTCAGGATCTTCTGGTAGAGAGCAGAATTCATGGTTCCATCAATTATGGCAAGTCGTCCAGGTCCTGAAGCAGCAAAGC
>LKNJ01005586.1:34802-53497 GCA_002120245.1 Maccullochella peelii
GTTTTACTGTTGGTATGATGTTCTTTTTATCAAATGCTGTGTTAGTTTTACGCAGATGCCATTTTTGCCCAGTCTCTTTCTTATTGTTGAATCATGGACACTGACCTTAACTGAGGCAAGTGAGGCCTGCAGTTCTTTAGATGTTGTTCTTGGTTCTTTTGTGACCCCCTGGATGAGTCGTCGATGCGTTCTTGGAGTAATTTTGGTAGGCCCGGCCACTCCTGGAAAGGTTCACCACTGTTCCAAGTTTTCTCCATTTGTGGATAATAGCTCTCACCGTGGTTCGCTAGAGTCCCACAGCCTTAGAAATGGCTTTGTAACCCTTTCCAGACTGATAGATGTCAATGATTTTGTTTCTCATCTGTTCTTGAATTTCTTTAGACCTCGGCATGATGTGTTGCTTTTTGAGATCTTTCAGCCTACTTCGTTTTGTCAGACAGGTGATTTCTTGATTCAACAGGTCTGGCAGTAATCAGGCCTGGGTGTGGCTAGTGAAACTGAACTCAGCTTTCCAAAAAATGTGGTTAATCACAGTTAATTCATGATTTAACAAGGGGGGCAATTACTTTTTCACATAGGGCCAGGTTGGTTTGGATAGCTTTTTTGCCTTAATAAAATGAAATCATCATTTAAGAACTGCATTTTATATTTACTCGGGTTATCTTTGTCTAATATTAAAATCTGTTTGATGGTCTGAAACATTTAAGCGTGACAAATATGCAAAAAAATAAGAAATCAAGAAGGGGGCAAATACTTTTTCACAGCACTGTATTAGACTAATATAAATGTTCGCTATGCTGGATCATACATATACTTCCTTTAATAGTTCTGTCAATTACAATACGTGCAACATTCACACTCCATTTCATTTAGTCATCAAGGTCACAACCTGTGGTAGTAGTAGTCAAACTAAATCCATGCAGTTGTGGAGTAACTGCACAACAGACACACACAAACGATGAGCAGGATGGAAAAGCAGCAGGGTTGGACAGGACAGAAACACACGTCAGAAGATGAAACTGTCTAATTGTCGTCGTGCAAAAGTCTGACTGTGCCTCAGTGCAACTAAAACGAGAAGAACTAATCTGATACTAAACTACAACGCAAAAATGTTGGCTCTGGTACAGTTGTTCATTCCTGGGAAGAAACACATGCACACATTCTGTACATCTAATTCATAAATTGTTACTTATATTCTAATACAAACTGCCTGCAGAATATGATAACATTAAACTCCTTCCGTTCTCTATTCTTGTTTCTATTGCACTGCTGTATTATGTTACAGTTAACAGAACCGTTACGGTTCCATTCAATCTTACTTTTGTGCCTTTTATATGGGCACACATTTCATGTAGAGTAGTGCATATGGATACAGATTGGTCTGGAAAAGGCTACAGGCACTGCTACAAAATAATGTACTGACCAAACAGAAGGTAGTAACAATGCAGAGGAGAAACAAGAAACCTCACAGACAAATGGAAAGACAAGCAAAGGGAAAAGAAGGAGGAACTCACAGGAAATCTGGCAGGAGGAGGAGGAGGTGAGAAGGGAAGAGAAGGAGGAGCAGTCAATCAGGTAGGCAGGTTTTCAGGCGGGTAGGTGGTTTTTTCAGGGTTAGCAGCAAACCAATTGTCCTGACAAAAGGCGAAACTCATACTCACTTCGGCGCTTGTATTCCTCCTCCTCCCATCCCTCCACTTCCTCCTCCTCCTCCCCCTACCCCCGCCGCATTCGCTCCGGCTGACGCAGAGGCCTTTCGGACCAGCCGGTACTGCATTTCGGCGGCAGCAGCACTCGAGTAAGAGAGCGACTTGCCCAGAGGTGGAGGGTGCGGGGAGCGTGGAGGGTGGGTCGTCGAGGTGGAGGAGGAGCCCAGAGGGGTGTCAGTAGAGCGGGTGCGGAAGGGATAAGCGTGGTGGGGTGGTGCGTGAGGGGCAGCGAAGCGGGGAGGGCGGGAGGTAGAGGAAGAGGAGGAGTGGTGGTGGTGATGGGAGTGGTGGTGGTGATGGTGGTGGTGATGATGGTGTGGGGGAGGCGGAGCAGAGGAGGAGGGGGGAGCCAAGGCCTGATTGGCAGGTAGGGGAAGTACGCCGGGGTGGGGCTCGCCCAGCAGGCACTCCCTCTCTGGAGGAGGTGGTGGGGAGGAGGACGTGGAGGAAGAGGAGCGATGGAGGAAGGGGTGGTGGTGATGGTGGTGGGAGGAGCGGTGGTGGTGAAGGGGTGACTGGGAGTGCATCTCAGCAACTCTCTGTTGTGACAACAGAAAGGGGGAGCTGTAGCCGCCTGCTGCTGGCGTGCAGGGTCTCCCAGAGGAAACCTCAGGGGCTGCTGAACCTGCCGCCACTCCTTTGTCGAAATTGTCACCACCTGCCAGTAAGCTATCATATGACAGGCTCCCGTTGCGGGACGGGTGGTGAGGTGGGGGTGTCTGATTGGCTAAGCTCTTGAAGCTGGCTGAGGTGGTGGTTGCCTCGGAGACATGGGCGGCGCCTGCTGAGGTGTGCGTGGAGCTGGAAGATCGCGACGCCACTCCTGATAGGACGGTGGGGTCGGAGAAGGAGGGATATGAGCGTCCGCCAAGGGAGTAGCCAGGGATGCCCCCTCCTCCTACCTCTCTTCCTCCCTCCCTCCTCTCCCCACCTCCTCCCCCTCCCACTCTGTCAGATGAAGTGTCCCTCCTGTCCAGGCTGGGCTGGGAGCGGAAACCAGGCTGCTGGCTGGCCTGGAGGAGGGAGGAAGTGGAGGAGGAGGAGTCCCTGGCACTGCCAACACTCTCCCCACGACTTAACTGGAGGAGGCAGAAGGAGAAAGAGGAGGGGAGGTGAAGGAGAGAGGGGGCAGGAGGAGGGAAAAGAAACAAGAAGCTGAGCAAAGAAGAGCAGAGAGCTACATAGACGTTTAACCATGAATTTCTGCTGCACTGAAACTACCTCTAGTGTTGACATTAGGGGTCCACCAATTATCGGCCTGTCCAATTGTCAGCACTGATATTCAGCATTATCATAATTATTGGAATTGGGGGTTTTTTCTGATTGCTGGAAATGTTTCAAATGTGCTACTTTGGCTCTGATTCAGCTGTCTCTGTCTGTTGTCACCACTCCGTAGTCTTGCTCAGTGTCCCGCCCACAGCCCACATCTGATTGATTACACATCACAAGTAATAGCCAATGCATTCGCCCCAAAAAGCAAAGCTTTTTTTGTTATGCTGCCGCAACGGTCCAAGGCTGCGATGACAGGCAGGTGCTTCGGTGAATGTCATAGCGTTGGTACAACCCACCAAAAGTCCACAACATGTACACTAGCTTGCAAATCAAATTGAAAACCACACATTTGCCATAGTAGTAGCTGTGCAAGGTAGCTTGGCGCTGTGTAAATAATTCCTCAAGAAAATAGGCTTCAATCATTGGTTCCACAATTTGACGTGCAATTGGAATGTATTGGGGTTTTTTTTTAAATAAAACGTCAGGTCCTGCTAGATTGAACTAATCAAATCAAAATGAACTGAACTTATGTGTTCTGTTTGTCCTTATAAGTTGCTAGTGCTGTGTCTTACAACTCCGGGTATACAAACACCAGCATCATCAGCTCCTCCATTGCTCTTCTTTACGACCCGTGATGCCTGCCCCTTTCAATTTGATTGGCCAAAGCGAGGCGGTTACCGCCAGACGTTCAGCACAGTGAACTTCAGGTGGCAGAGCAAAATCTGTGCGCGTTCACGTCGGCAGCAAGTGGTTCATACCCCTACCACCGCGATTGAAACCACTTCCCCTCATTGAAATGTGTATCTGTTCCAAATATCGGTTATCGGTATCCTTGATTACTAATAATTTGTATCCGTCGACCCCAGTTGACATCCTAACACAACTGCTGCTGTTGGCAATGTTACTTTGCCAGACAGGAACTAGTCTCTTTACAGGTCAGAAGTGATATTGTTGGTTTTAAACTTCATATAGCTCAGTTTTCTTTAGATATTCAATATGTTGAACAACAGAAAAAAAATTAACAGAATTAATTTGTTAGAAAATGTATAGGCAGGGGTGACAAAAAAGATTTGTTACTGGGATTAAAACTTCATATACACTTCCTCCTTATATCTCCAAAAGCCCACAACACAGGAAAAGAGGGAAACAAGTTGATCTTCCCATGTGATTCCTCTGTATTCTGACAGTTCACTTTGTAGTATCAATAGTTGGCCTCTATCTGAGGCATCAGGAAATGTTTTCTCCATATGAGACAGCTCAGGTGACAAGAGCATGAAACATCAAAATTTGAAATCAATGGGTACTTGTAGGACATTACTTAAACGGCAAACTGCCAAATGATTGAGCTTTTAATACTGTATCTGAGCTACATGGGAACAATTTCTTTTGATAAACTCTAGAGAATCTACAGGACACATGAAAAACTGAAAAGGAAACTAATAAAGAGATGGAAGTTCGAAGAACAAACTAAAGAGAAATGAAGGAGAATCAAAACAATGGTGGGTTGACAGGTGGGAGGATATTGACCAGACATGGGTACAAATACTGAGTAGAACAAACTTATCTGTACCAATCCTGATGTATTCAGATTTCAGGTGATTTGATTTTTTTTAAATAAAGACTTATACCTATCCTTATACTCCTGTTTTACTGCTCAAACAGTAACACCAAGACAGATTTGAAATGTATTCAAACAGTATTTCACCCACACCCAGAGCAAACAGAAAGGGGCAGGAAAGAAAGTTATGAGTGAAGATAAGAGAAGGAAAAATGCTTTTAGAACAATCACTTACTGATACTGATCAACAGAAAGCCACTGAAAAACCAAACCAAGATGGCCAACAGGAAATCAAAAGGAAAAACAAAAACAGAGATGCATTAGATTGAAATCAAGGAGATAAAAGAAGCAGAGGCAGGGACAAATGGAAACAAACAAAAAAAAAAAAACACACACCCACACACATATACACACAACATCTACTTTTTAAATATGAGTGTACAACTGATTTGTGTGTGTGTGTGTGTTAGTGTCCTGGTATATTGATCACCTGGCTGTCTCTCCTGTGTGTTTATGCATTACCTGGTTGGCGTAAGCATGTGTGAGCGCTGTGTGGTTCTTGCCGGGGCTGTAGGTGGGCCTGTATTTGTACATGGTGGGGGTGGGAGGGGCTTTGTTCAGTAGACTGCACTCTGCAGGAGGGTGGGAAGAGAAAGAATAAAACATCTCTGTGAAGTCAACGTAGAATCAGATCAATGTTTAGTTCTTACAACAAGCTGAGACAAAGTTCATGTGCAGATGGCTGGTGAAAGTCAGAGCTGTAGCAGGAAATAAGAAAGCATTACCCTCTGTGTTTCCTCTGGTGATTCCAGGGTAGCGTAGCTCTGGTTTAGGAGGAGGAGGAGGCTCAGCGTCGCATGACTGGCTCTCCATCATTTCCAGACTGGACTTGGACTGGGAACAAGAGAGAACACAGATAAGAATTAGAGACTGTTGTAAAACTGGTCTTGTTATCACTTCACATGTAAGGTATAAGGGTGACCCCGAATAGTCGACCATTCGATCCAAGGAGCCAAATTCAACTGCCAATCTCACAGTCGAATCGTCGCAGTGGCTGGAGAATGTGGTTATGACACACAGGACCATTCCATTCGGGCTATATGGGGGTGTTGAATGTCTAATTTTACATAGAACTGCTTGGTTTCTCCCAATAAATCATGATATATAGTCAAGGTCACTAATAAGTGGACTGCAGTCTGGACCCAGATGCCGTCCTATCCGGACACAGACCTATAACCATTAAATTATTGAGAACTATTCAATTTTGATTGTGTTATAACCGACACAGATTTTCTAGCCTTTACGGCACTAGTTTAGCAGCCCAGGAATCTCACAGACCAATTGAATGCGTTGTAAATCGTCTCTCACGTGATGCTACTCAGCCAATCAGATCTGCGACTCGAGTGAGATACACACACAGGGGAGAGACAAGACCAGAGGCAACAATCGGAGAAGTTGAAGAAGTTATTTCATGGCGTGCTGCTCTAAAAAGAGAAAACAGAGCTTTAAATCCAGAATTAACTCTTCCATATTCATTCTTCCCACGGACAGTTCAAAACCAGTATGTCTCATGTTCCGACACCGTGGCCATTTTTTTCAAAGCAAGAGAAAGAAAAAAAAAGAAAAAAAAAAACATGATTCGACTTGATCAAGACTAGACCAATCAGATTTGACTATGTAAATTCTTAGTCGGGGGCCCCCCTATTAATGTGTGTATGTACAGACCAGTGACAAAAACCTGAATAAATGAGTGGGGACACATCATGCATACAGACACTTTTATGATACGAATCATATGTCATGGCCTTCACAGTCACCAGATCTCAACTGAACACCTATGGGAGATTTTAGGGTGAAGTGTTAGACAGCGCTCTCCACCACCATCATCATCAAAACACCAAAAGAGGGAGTATCTTTTAGGAGAATGTACTTCATCCAGTAGAGTTCCAGAGACTTCAAGATTCAATGCCAAAGAGCACTGAAACTGTTCTGGAGGCCCATGGTGGAACAACAACCTACGTTTCCTTTCATTTGTAACCCATCTGTATTCATCTACAGTGTTTTTTCACTTATTATCCACATGAATATCAGAGGTTTTCCCTTGACTAACATTACTGAAATTACTATGACCAAGGTAGAGTGAAATAATGAAAACAAACCAAAGAGTGAATCAATGACTTGCTTTGCTTTGTAAGGTGCAGCTGACACTGTCATTCCAAGCCACTGGAATTGATTTACAATTTTGCAACAAGTTTGGTGGCAAAGACATACTATACGTCCACACATATTATTGTACTATACAGATCAATCCCTCTGGGAAGATGTCATTTTGCAGTCAAGCCAATACATTATAATACAAAGTCAATCCAAATGCTGCTAAATTAGTAAGAGCTTGCAATTTTGCCAAGTTGCTGCAATATTTCTGCAATGAATGAATAAATAAATAAAATGGCAAAGTAGAAGAATGCCTCTAAATGTTTCACTTAACACAGTGTACCCTATAAAACAATCCATTTCAAATCCAATGTTATGAGCCCAGGCCAAACAAAATCAATCATCAGCCTCAACCATCCAGTTTCTAGTAGATACATTACTGCCTGTGGGACTTTACTGCACCAAAGCAGAGCTTACTCCCAGGCTGTGAGCAGCCCCCAACAACCTCCACCAAGCACAATTGTTCCCATTTTTATTTATTTTTTAACATTACAGCAGTTTCTCAACAATTGCAAATTACATTACAATTATTCAGAAAACATTCAGCAAAATCAATAATTTTTGGCTCTAATAATAATAACTCATAAAAAACACAAGTCCTGACATCAAGGCACAATGAATGAACAAAACACCTGAACTCTGCCTTGTGTTTTTGTATCGTTTGTTATGAAGCATCACAGGCTGTATGGGCTGATAGATGTGGTTGTGTTGTGTTTACTGATGTGACCTTTTAAAACCCTTGCTACCATCTGGACCTGCCTATATGCAAACTTACCAAGTGCAGATTTGAATGAGAAGCACAGTACCCTTACATAACACGTTTACCAACAGGCAAAAGCAATTATCTTTTCTCTTTAACTCGTGTTTATATCAAACAGAATGATGACACCGCAGTATTTAGGGCACTTGAGTAAAAATTGTCTCTCTGAGCACCCATCCTGCTGTTCTTACCCGGTGCAGGTCTCCCTGTATGCCATTGTCCAGGATCTTTGCAGCCAGCTGGGCCTCTGTCAGCTGTGGTCGCAGAAAAGGAGGCTGTACACACACACTCTGCACACACTTCTTTCTGCCCAGATACCTGTAGAAAGCACAGAGACAGTGAGTGTCCACATCATAAAGACCAACCACTACACAAGTACACTGTTGTTAAAAGCTTTATTTTGAGTTCTTGAAATATGCTGTTTATCATCAGGGCAGTTAGCATCCTCAGTTAATCTCTTAAAATGATGGTCTTTGGGTGCTTTGTCTACATATGTTGTTGTGCAGAGCATATTGAGGAAGTCAGAGAAATGTTTGGTGCTATGTCTTACAGGAATGTTGATAGATTATGGCATTTGTAAGATTATGTAAAGCGTATGAGCAGCCGGCCCAAGAGAGCAGCAGTTAAATTATAAGGAAAAAGTTGTTTTTTTTAAATGCACCTGGGTGCCAGTGAGCTGCAGAGGACATGAGAGACATTCTTCCAACAGCCATTGGTGAACGGGTTAACACCTCCTCTGAATTTTCCTGTTACCTGGAGAAAGACAAGACAGAGAACAGGCATGGACACTTGCTCTAAATGTGTTCTAAATTACGCCACTGACAAGAAAATCTTGCTAATAAGATGTCCAAAGATTTTCAAATATCAACTACAGGATTTCTGGGACTCAATTATTTTACCTGCCACTGAGTTTCCTACCTGTTCATTGGTAGTCCTGCCTCTGGCCACAAGCACTATGTGGAAACCAGTGAGGCCAGCAACAGGGATGAAGAACAGGCCTGCAACACACATTACAGCCAGCCTGAGAGCACAAGGGGTCAAGGAATATCTGCAGAGACCAGATTCAACAGATAGAGGAAGGCCCATACAGAATACTTCAATAGATTGCATGGCAATGAGCCCATTAGATTTGGACATTTCTTGTGTATAAATGGACAGCTTGGCTTGGTGGTGGTGTTAGACAGACAGAAGGAAATCTGTTGCTCTGGACCAATCATGTCAGCCTTGATGTCCAAGCAGTACTTTACACATTTTCCTTAAAGTTTCAACCTTTTTAGCACAAAAGCCTCTCTCAAACAGCATCTGGACCATCAGGATACAACACTGTGCTACCAAAAAATGAACTAATAAGATCTGTTTAAGCCAGTTAGCAATTCCTTAAGCCAGTAAAGGTCAAGTTTCATTACTTGTCTGTGAAATGAAAATGAAATCCTCCCACACCACACTGAAATTAATCCTCAGAACATCTTAGACTTAATTAGACTACTGTTAGAGCTTAGATTACTGTTACAGCACTTTGGGAACCGTTTCAATGGTTGAAAAGCGCTATATAAGTAAAAGTCCATTACCATCCATCTGATACAACCATAACAACTTGTTGAAGAGAAGGAGGAACTTTAGTCATTGGTGGACAACACTGTAACTGAACAGCATTGGCAACGTAAATTGGATAGGACGAAGAAATACACGGGAAAGGTCCTTAAAGGATACGTGACGATGGCATGCAGGCGGTCGATGTTCTGGCGATGGTAGAGGATAAAGAGCAGGCCAAAGCCAAACACGGCCATGATGTGAGCCGTCAGAGACAGAAGGAAGAGGAAGAAGTAGCGGTAGTTCCTCCTGCCGATGCAGTTGTTCACCCACGGACAGTGGTGGTCGAAGTCCTACATTATGAGGGTTAAAAGACACTGTGGTAAGAAAACTAGTATAGTGAATGGCACTTGTCTGCACTGTACAATAGGAATACAGTTATCAGAAAGTGTATTATCATTCTTTAACTGGTACAGCAGCTGCCATTTACATGTACATTACACACCATGTGAAGTGGCATGGTAACAAGGATACCTGACAAGGAATTT
This sequence comes from Maccullochella peelii, assembly GCA_002120245.1. Lineage (NCBI taxonomy): Eukaryota > Metazoa > Chordata > Actinopteri > Centrarchiformes > Percichthyidae > Maccullochella > Maccullochella peelii. The sequence continues at coordinate 44,394 of LKNJ01005586.1, forward strand.
GTTTTGATGCTTGACTTTTGATTCTATTGACCGTTTTAAAACATACTTTTTTTTTGGTCTTTGAATGTTTCACACTACATGAGCTACAGTCTGCAGTTAGATCTCCAATCTCAAGTACGACTCAAATGAAGGTCGTCTATATTCTAGCCACCTTTTTGCTAGCCCCATGATACCTTACGTGAATTATGGGCGCAACGTCCAGTTATTTCTGTTACCAAACCGGCATCTGCGAGAGTTAGCGGTATGCTACAGGTGTTTTCCTTTTTCTTAGAGATTTTTGGGAAATAAATGAACCATGAGGACAAAAATCGGATTTTCCTTTTTATTGAAAACGGCTACAAAATGTGCAATAATCACATCAAATAAATTACAGCCATAGCTGTGCCATTTAATTAGTCTCAAAACCCGCGCACATAAAAACAGACACAGGCACGTGATACGAGCGCACAGAACAGCACGCTCACAAGGGAGCATTTCTGCTCTGCAAAAAAGCGGTCCCGCGAGCACGGGGCTATGACAAGCGCGAGCTCCACCCTCCCTACCCGCTCGCAACTGCTCAACACTCGCTCGTCAAGTTGACTTTTGAGACTTTGGAGGCTGGGATAGAATAGAGAGTGGCTGAGTGGCCGAGTGGCCTCCTTCTACTCGCAGCATATGAATACTGATTTGGACGTTGATTACCATGGCAACAGTCGAAGCTTCGAATCAGTCCTAGTATCTAGCACATTGACACAACAGGTGTACCCTACTTACTTTTCCACACCTTACTTAATCCAAATAGGTGAGATACAACCTTGTCAGTTGTTTCTGATTTGTCTTCTTTCAGTAAAGGAAATGGAAACCGTAACATTGCTCACAGGAACAATTCCTTTTTGTTTTTGGTTTGTGTTCCACACTGTTGTTAAAGTGACAACCGCAAACAACAGAACTTGTCCCTGAATATTTTAGTTAACGCTAAGCTAACTTAGTTTGTTACGGTTATCTGAGGCCACTTCTTCAGGTTGTCCTCCAAATCCCTCTCTAGTAGAAGGCAGCGGTATGATCACATTAACTCATTTAAAGATTTACGGTTGTCTTTTCACATCATTTATTTCCTAAAAATCTCAAGACACCACTAACTCGGAAGTCGCGCACATAATTCATTCAAGGTATCATGGGGCTAGGAATACGGATGGCAATCATTCACTATATTAAAACCTGTGGATTAGGCTTCAGTTGTGAGTTTCATCACATTAGCTTTTGTTTTTGGCAATCCTATGTTGCATTATGTTATCATAGTGTGATGCAGTGTGGGCTTTTTCCAAGTCAAACTTCACTTTCGACTGCATTATCCTGCAACCATTAAGCTAATTTTATAATGATACTGCAAGAGCAGACATCATGTCCACATCAAGCAAAGTGAGAAGAAACATGGAATGAAGGAAAGACACACACTTGTTATTTTATGTGATCCTGGTGCCAAGATCAAAATAGATCACCTTCAATTACTCATATACCACTAAGACGAAGGTCTAGGGATGTCCCAAGGTGATCTAAAAGACTGTAAGAGTTATTAATGGACTGGTATCAGCTATATATATAGCCTGACGATTTCAATCATTAATTGATGTTAACCCAATACACTTTGGCTATGCTGCTGTCCTGCTGTCACAGGAATGTATACCTTCAAGTGAGTCAGAAGAAAACAAAGTCTCTTTTGCGGGTGTATAACGCATCTACAGTGCTGCTGCTGGTTGTATTTGAGCCTCAGTATTTTGTTAATTCAAAAGGATGAAGAGAGGCTGTCCAACTTCTGTCCAAACTTTCTTTCCACAATAGATCAACACTGACACTCCTCTCCCCTCCAGAAACCATTAAATGAAAGCTGTGTTATAGGAGACATATTGTTGATGCTGTTTTGTCAAATGTAACTAAACTGGATTGGCTTTACACATCATGCACACTTAGGCTAACTGTGTATATAAAAATGTGTGTATTATACATAAATGGTGAATGAGTGCGAGCACACCTCGACACAGTTGTCACAGACGGAGCAGTGGGAGCACCGTGGCGGCCTGTAGAAGCGGCAGGTTGAGCACCACTTCATCCTGACCTGGATGCCTCTGATCTCCACCGTCTTGTAGAGGGGAGCACGGAAATCGTCCTCCTTGTCCTCGTCCTCCTCGGCTGCAGAGGCGGGAACAGAAGACACACACACGATCACACAACGATAAAATTGACCATAATGAACATTTGAGCCCACACACACACTGATCCTCACCCTAACATTGAATCAGTGTTTTTGTTCCATTTCTCATTAAAATTTGTGGCACTAGACTTACAAGTTCACATGTTCAATATTCCTAGATAGTACTGCAGGAAATCATCTGTTGATACCAATACGCTCCTTGTGCACTTCGAGATTCTTTACCCCATTTTCTCCTATTCTAGATCAACTACAAGTCAATTAATGAATTAGTCAATTAGCCATTGTAGATCAGTTAATGGGGCTGCTGTGAGCTGTGATTAAATTTAAACTCAAGCCAAATCACATCCTTCTGCCTCAACCCCTTCCCTTGCTGATCCACCAAGAATCTGCCTGTTTGACACAAGCGGGTAAGTTTTACATCTTTTTGAGGCTATTAAAATGGAAATAAGACTTTGAGGCCCAAACGGGAAATCATGTTTGTGTGTGGATAAGCAAGAAATGTATACACGCAGACAGTATTTAGTGGCCTATTTGGAAACAAACGAACTAAATCACACACATACAGTACATTCAACCATCCACGCACTCACCTCTCGGGAAGATGCCGGGGTCCATGAATGTGGCCATACAGAAGTTAGCCAAAACAAACAGGAAGATGACTCCATTGTAGATGGGCACAGCTACTGAGAAACGCTCCGAAAGCCACGGACACCTGAAACATGAATAGAGAAGACAGTGCCTGACACTAAGAGGAAAAACAAGCCAGTCAAGATTCTGTCATATTATATGGTTCAGTTGTAATCAAAGTGAGGTTGTGGTCCCCGGAAGGCTAACTGTAGGGCAGCTCATTGGTCCTTTTACAGACTGATAGTTATCATCATTGTAAATAAAACAACAGATCAAGTCAATTTTATTTATATAGCCCAATATCACAAATTTGCCTCAAGGAGCTTACTCTGACATTCTGAGAAATATTCTTGTTTGGTGATTTTCATTTTTAGACCGCCATTTATTTCATCTGTTACATCCAGAACAAAGAGGTCCAGGGCATTGTTCTCCATATGTGGATAACTGGGAGCTGGTTTGATTTGATTGTAGATGATTTCATGAGCCTGGATTTATCACAACAACATGGCTGTATGCTCAAACCTGCAAAAGTGTAGGATGATTGAAAGTGAGCTGAATCATTTCTCCGTGAAGTCCTTTAAAGGAAAAGGCTGGCAATTTTTCTTATTGTTAACAAATCCCATGAAAAGACCAAAACCAACAATGTGTTAGTCCGCCTCTCAATACTCTGACTCCCCTACCCTGTCTGCCACACACCCATTGGTTCCTACTTAGGACGCAGACCTATGAAAATGGCTCACAAATATACAGTTACCTAAAATAACCTAAAGTCTGTAGTTTTTAAATCAAACGGTAATGTGGTAATGTAATGTGCCTTCCAACTACAAAACTATGTAGTTACCACATTGCATCTTATTAGCTAGCAAGCTGGTCACTAAAACTACCAAAATAAAAATAACAAGCCAACACATCAAAATTAATTATAACCATACTTCTGCTTTATGGTCTCCAAAGAGGTTTCTTTGTTATTTTAGTGTTATTCCCTCATTCTTCCGACAGTTATCAGGGTTTTGTGTAGTGTTGTATTCATTTACTAGTGAGAGAAGAAGAGAATGTGAGAGTGACTGCAGTGATCCAAACACTAACAGACTCATGGAGAAAGAAACAGAGAGAGACTGGATGATGGGCTTTTGTCAGGGTGACAGATGTTGGCCTATTTTCTCCTCACTAATCTGAAGCACAGAGCTGACTGCCCACCACACTGACCACACACACACAGACAGAGATAACACTTTCTCACAAATACACACACACAGGCGGGCCCACACACAGACCTATCAATCCGACTTTCTCACACTTAATCCACATTGTTTCACTGCTTCACACACTCCAACTCTCACTGCTATTTTTTTTCCCTTCTCACACTCTCACTCACTCCAGAGTGAGGTGTCAGCAAGATTAGTGATGTCTATAACACCAGTGAGTTAGCATTCTGTCAGAAACCCTCACAGGGCACAAGGTCACACTGAGGTGGAGAAAACTGAAAATACTGTTTACATGTGCAAACTACCTCAGTTCAGTTCACACGGCTGTTTCTTTTTTTGTCTTAATTCTGCATTGATACTAATTCTGCATCAACAACTCCCAAACTATAAAACCAGCTGAATCTCTTTATCCAGGCTGTATGTGACCCTGTCAGAACAGCCATACACTGGTTTTGGTCTGACAGATATTACTCCCTACATGTCAGCAGGTTAAATATCTGTTCTGTTGGGTGTCCTGGGGGTTAAGGTGTAGTCTGTGAACTGCAATGTCCCTAGTTCGCGTCAGGCTGGGGACATTTGTAGCACATTGTTCCACATCTCTCTCTCTCTCTCTCCTCATTTCCTGTCATCTCTCTACTGTCACTATCAAATAAAGCAACCTATTTCCCCAAACTATTAATAAACTATTCATCTTATCTAATCCAGCTGAGTGGGTTCTTCAAACACAGCTCGAGGTTTGATTTGTTCTTGATGAAGTTGAGTCCTAACTGTGATCAGCTCTAATAGAATTAGTTCAGTGCTGATTATATGATTGTGCTCATGATTGGCTGCCATTACACTCACTATGGATACAAACAGCACATTACTGCAGTCTTATAGTAGTTCATTTAAAGCTGAACCACCTTAAAAAATGTCTACCTATGCAATAAAAACCTGTGAAAATCTCTCAGTAAACCAAAAGTTGACAAAAAGTTGTTTAACAAACTTAGACAAATTGAGTTCAGTAATCAATCATACTTATATACATCCATTTACTTCTAATTTATGACCCTGACTCAGATTTGACTACAATTGATTTCTGGGCATTGTTTTCCAGTACAGTACATTTGTGTTGCTAATGGAATCCTAAACTAAATTTGCACTGGCTCTACTGCACAAATTAAATTTTATTGTATAGCTTATATTATCATGTCTAGATATTTTACTATTTATTGAGAAAATTAAATAGTGATAAATACACAACAGATGTTGATGATTTCTCAATAACTTATAACAATTTCTCTATGAATTCCTCTAGGGAAACGATAGTTCAAATTCAAAACAGATCCAGCAGCTTATTGTGAACAAGCTGGGTTTGCGCTTAAAGCTGCATTCATTGAATTTTTTGGCACTTGGGAACAGTGCAACAAGCAGTAAACACACATTGACATAGTCCTTCACCTTTCACATTGTACATAGTCATTTGACCCATTGTAAATACTGTGTGATAGGTTCAGAGCACGTGCCCGTTTCCTAATGCGTGCCTGTCCAACAGTCATACATGCATACAGACAGAGATTCCTTCTTTTATAGTTAGATGATGTGGCTACAGCGCCACCTATTGGCCAAATGGGCAAAACTGTATGGAATACCAAAAATCCGAAAAAGTAACTTTTTCTGGCTTGGTCCAGAAATGAAAATTTGGTGACAATTGCTCAAAATTTGAAGAGGAGCGTTTTTTTTGTAGAGAAGCAACAGATTTGGACACAATTTTAAATGGTGGAAAATTGGACAGATTGGTCTGGACCCACAAAATACAGAATAAAGAATTTTGTTTCTGAGACTTGCGGTTCAAAAGTTACAGGCCAAACAAAAAGTTTGTTGATATAGTGCCACCATCTGGCCAAACTGCACAAAATTCAACACTCCCTCAGGTCATCAGCAATACATCCACCAAGTGTGGAGTTGATCGGATGAACGGTTGTCGAGAAAATCAAAAGGACAGACATACATACATACATACAGAGATTCCTTCCTTTATAGTTAAAGATATCAATTAATGCAGCTTTAAGGACAGATCTCAATCAAGGCTCAAATAATCACCAATCTAATCAAGCAATCTCACTTATCCATGTACAAAGAACAAGGCCCTGCTCTCCATTATCACTTATATTAGGTTTGTTGTGATATATTTGTCTTTGAGATTAAATAATTTCGTTGCGGCCTGCATGTGTGTGAGACAATGCACTGATGCCACTTACGTGAAGCAGAAGAAGAGCGTAGTGGAGCCAACGAGGAAGAAAGTGGCTGCCGACACCGGGACATAGCGGGAGGGTCGCAGGGGTCTGCTGGGCGGGACCACAGCGTGGGGGAGGGGTGACGAGGATGGACCCCGCCCTCCACTTTTACTGCTGCCACCTGGCATCACTTCCTGTGTGTGATGGTGTGTGTTTCTGTCCACTAACAAGAACACTGTTCAGCAACTTCTATGCCACAGAATTTGTCATTCAGAGTTAAATGTTTCTGTAGGGGTATTGAGTGGATTTGTAGTTTGGGGATAGAAATGATGGATTGGCAAAAAGAAAAAGAAATGTAAAGGAGAGATACAAAAGAGATGACAGGGCTTCCTCTTTCACGTGGAAAAGAGGACAACACTCCTCTGTATCACCACAGTGAGATGGGAGGGGGAGCGAACGCTTGTTTTCTTAGGTTCTTAGGTCAAAAGAATCTTCTAAGTTCCTCTGCTGTAAAAGCCTTGTTTTCCTGTCAGCACAAAAAACAGGTGGGAAGGCGGGATCAACAAATAAGCCACAGATTGTAAAGAGGAAGAAGTGTCCAGACAGCTCTCTCTTACAGAGCTGGAGATAAATACACAACACTAGCTTGATTCTGTTCTACCCTACATGTCAATCAATACAAATACAGGCCAATATAAAATTATCATTCTCACATTCTCTTCTATGAGAGTCTAAAAAGAGGAAATCTGCTTGTTGTATAGCAACGTGAATAAAGTCTTGGTGAAAATCATGATGATAGTGCAACTAAAAAAACATATTTAGATGTAAAAAAGTATTTGGATCCTTTTGTCAAAACACAATAATTTAGTTGTGATGTGGTGCTGTGAAAGACCAATCAAATCCTGACAAACAGAAAACCTCAGCTGAACGGATGAACCTTGTGCCTGATGTGAACTGGTCCAGTTTGATTTGACTGGTCTATATTAATGGGAGTTTAGTGAGGTACAAGAGTTGGCAGAGGTAGACCTGTTTTGGTAGGAGATGGACTGCAACAGCAAGAAATGAAATGAGGCTGAAAGAAAGAGAAAATGGAAAGGAGAGCTTGAAAGAAATCTGGGATGATAATCTCGCTTAGCTTTCTATTTTCCTTCCTCTGTGACTTCCTCTTCAGCTTAGATAAAGTGCAGGTCAAGACCTACATTGGAAATGGGCTGTTTGTATCTAAGTCTGTGCGAGCAAAATGTATGGAGATTCCTATTCACTTCAATTTTAAGTTTTTAGCACCCAGGGATCAGTAGTCTGGGCAGCTGTGAGAAAAAGTCTTGTAAATAAAAAATGGCAACCCCCTGCTCTCTGTTAGAGAAGGAGACAATTTGCTTTCAGTCCAGGACTCGTATTAGAAACAACAGTCTGTTAGCGGGCCAGTGGAGTAGCCTGGTTTTCCTGTGTCGGGGCATCCCTAAACCCCGCCGGTGGCTGATTCAAACCACCTCACCTGCCAGCTGCACCAGGGATTTGATTGGAAGACAGAAAGCAGGAAGTGATGGTGCGGTTCTTTTCAAAACATCTGAGGGAAAATCCAGTGGAACATCCATTAGTATCCATGTAAATAAAAAAATTTTGAGAAAGAGCTAAAATGACACTGTTGATCTGGAGCGCTTGGGTTTATGTGTGAATAGATAATGGTATTATCACATAAAGCAGCCAGCAATGGCAACATAGAACAACTCAGTTCCCCCACGGGTCTCCTTGTTCCATGGTGTTAGTGGCCGACTGTTATGTAACCGTCGGCCTCCCAGCTACAGGCCGTTTTTTTGCCCTCTTCTCCAGGGACTTCCAGGTCCTTCCCTCTGTTTCCTTCCCCAGCGGAGAGCACTGAGGCTTAGCTAACACCCTCCCACAACAATCCCTTGGAGGATATAGCCTCTCCAGAGCAGCATCCTAAAAATGATCTCAACAAAAATGTGAAAAACTGTGGCTTTTATGTGTTGAAGATGGAGAATCCTAGGGCCATTTGTATCTTGAGGTTTTTCAGGTTTGAAGTGTTCTTCTCCAACCTCGAAAACAGGATGCAATCAATTTTGCCCATCCAGTGCTGATCATTGGATCATCGTTTGTGATGTGGATCACTTTGTGTATATGGATGAAACACAGAGGTGGCAGAATGGGATATCAACTTCAACAGGTCATCCTCGGTCACAGAACAAGTGAATCCAGTCTGATGGTTGGTCAAGATGATGCACCTACAATGTAATGAGAGAAAGAAAGGGTTGGTTAAAGAGCTGATACTCCAGTATATAAACATATACTGTATTTTAGATGTTTTGTCCACTCTCTCTACAACAATAAGGCACAATCAATCCACACAGTGAGGATGATAAAAAGCCTGCTATGTGATGACAATATTGTGTTTCCTTATTTATTACACTCTTCTACACATGATTTTGGTTCTGAGCTGCTGCAGCACGACTACTCACTTATCTATATTCATTTTCATTAACACAATACAAATTGAGAAGTGAAACTTAAAGCTAGAGTGCGGGACTTTTCCATATAAATGCAACTGGATACTGGAAACCCTAACCAACAGACCCCAGTTTGTTAGCGTCATCAGGGACACCTCTCACCCCTCCACCCCTCTGGGAAATGCTACAGGAAGCTCCATTCCAGGACCAGTAGGCTCAGGAACAGTTTCTTCCCCTCAGCAGTCACCTTGCTGAATTAACTCTTGCTGTCACCTGTACTATATATGCTTTAACATACCCATACACTACCGTTCATAATGTATATAGAGACAGAGCGCATTTAAGTCCCGCCCACACCAGAGGGGAAAACAATTCATTGCTCTCCATTGACTTTGTAATGTGT